>JAQGBT010007081.1:0-11475 GCA_034698585.1 Disparrhopalites patrizii | reverse complement strand
TGCATAACAGTTTTGAACTGACAAACTGCGAAACTAACGTCAATTTAAGCCACCCAAATGTTGGTCATGGTCACAGCCAAATTCTCGAATGGTCACCCGGGTGACCAAAGTCACCAGTTTGCTCACCGCTGCTCTACAACAACTGTATTTTTCGGTTTGTGTACATAATGTGCATATTTTACTTTCCACATAACAACTTTTCCATATAATCACCATTTTAGCCCTTCCCTTGAAGGGTTGGTATAGCGAGAGACCACTGTAATAATAATAGATGCATTTTTATACTGTGAATAATAACACGATTGGTGTCGATAACTATAGAAGCAAGCAGATGCCAAGGGGATAAATATTCTAGCCACTACCTTAATTACTGACTGCCCACTCCGCCCATACTGTTTCCCTCATAAATCAGCCCAGCAATAAAAATAAGCCGTTATTATACAGAGAAAACTAATGTTAGCCATTGGAAAAAAATAATTTACGGAAATTATTTTAATGTATGCAGAACATTGTGAGAAAGCCTGCACTATACCGAATATGGTGAAAAAATTTGTAAACCAACAATTGATATGAAACGAAATATGTATGCAATGTGCAAAATGTTATCACAAAATGCGTACGTATTGCACACTGCAAGAGACCTTGATTCACGGAACCAAATTTTAGCTATTTAAATATTTTCAATATTCCACTACCCATTTATGTACTTAATTAAATATACCTATGTATCATAATGTATTTAATTTAACGGTTATTTTAATAAAAATAATTTACAACGTGACTTATAGAAATTAATTTGGTGTAAATAATCAGAATAAATTATTGTACAAGAGGTATTTTAAACGCCGAATGATCCTTGATATCGATTATGACGACCATTGATGACCAGTTTAAACGTGTGGAAAGTGACAACCAGACTAACCGTTGCTTCTATTACACTATCGATACACATACATAAATTTTCAAACGCTCAGTTTACAGTGGAACCTCTCTATAACGGTTCCCCTTAAGTCAGCATATTTTGCGCGTTATAACAAAAAACCGTTATAGAGAGCAGAAATTGCTATACATATTAACCATTGGAGAAAGTTTTTGAGGGAAGCATTTGCAGCCACCGGTATAAAGAGAAAACCGTTATAAGGGAGCCCGTTATAGAGAGGTTTTACTGTATTACGAAATGTAAAATATCGAAATGGCTCACCCTTACTGAAAAGTGATAACTATATTCAATTTCAAATGTTCTGCATTGTTAATTTTATGCGCAAAACTATTCCACAAGCGTAAGCATTGGATAAGAAAATTTTTGGAAAAAAAGCAACAAAACATATTCCAGTTATGCATTAAATGAAATTAAACCCGAGACCATTTCAATGGTAATCTTCCTCCTGAACTCCTGAACGGTTAATTTATTATGATTTTTTTGTTATACCGGGGAAGTTCTGAATCCCCGACCAATAAATGTTTTTTGGCATAAAGATTTTAGGCCACGCCCATGCACATGCTATACCGGTTTTTTCAAATTTATCAGTCCCCCGCCATAAATTCCATTTTGCTATAAGGGTTTTAGGCCACGCCCTCACATGCTATACCCATTTTTCGGTAATTTCGAATCCCCCGCCATTAAAATCGTTTTTTAACGGATTTCCTCGTGCCGGTTATTCGTTTTAGCGGTTTTTCTGGCTGCTTTTTGCTAAACAGTTATAGAGAGAATTGAATGTATACGGAACATTTAATATGTACATACACTACATATACGAAGGGCTGCCTTCACTACAATTTTACTTTATAACAGTGTTTTGCAGATTTGTCATAAATCATCGTTGATGGGCATTTGTAAAGGGCTTAACCATATTAATAAAATCCTTTCATAAATGTATGCCTGAAAAAATGGCGACGCTATTTGAATCGTTAACAAATTTTGTAAAAATTCCAGTTTTCCTTATATAGCTGAATTCGAGCTAAATTTGAGAGCTTTTTCAAAACGGCAAACACTTGTAGAATTTCTGTTATTAGTACTGCATGGTCTAAATTTTCATGCCCTTATCTCACGCCTTCAGTTGTTTGGATTCGGACATACACTTAATTGTAAATAAATAAAAAATATATTGATACCAGCAATAGCCTTATTGGACAATGGCAATACAGTGAAGTCTCTGTATAGCAACACTGAAGGGAATGGCGAAAAATATTGTTACAGGGAAAAGTTGTTATAAGGAGAGTTGTCATAGAGAGACTCCACTGTAGTGTGTGGTAGAAATTTTAGAGTTTTCAGCTTGCCGCACAATTTGGTATTTAAGGGTTTGATATTAAAAATAATTCTATGGGAGGTTTGTATTGTATTTTATGCACGTAAATTTTATGTAAATATTTTTTGGATGCACATAACTTCTCTCTTCTTAAGTTTCGATGGGGCACCTCTCATACGTACCTTTACAAACGTGCGCATATACATACATTTGAGTACATAGTATTCCACATTGCAGATGCACTATTTCATTTCTTCCGTGTATTTAATCCATCGTCAATACATCCGACCTTCACTTGTTTACATGACTTTTTTTCAACGATTGCTTCCGCTCATACGCGGCCTGGAAAACATGGAATGTTTTCGATACATTTTTAAAATGCTTCAGTTGGTCCCCTTGACGTGCTGTTTCCTACTCACACTTCGGATATCACCACTCGTGCAGGGTAAAAATTGCGGGCTTTTGAAGAAGTAGCAAACTTTTCTGTCCCAAAGACTTGCCAGTTTGTATTTATGTACCGGAAATTTGGAGTACACTCAATGTTTGTATACAATAATACTCTTCATTTGACAACCGACAAAGCGTTCTGGCGGATAATAAAATTTGGCAGCCTCTCAAGACTTTGTCCCGCTACCCCAGTTTTGGCGATTCAATTATTATTACTATGATTATTTATTTAACTGTCAAGGTGTATATCAACATACACAAATGCAGATTTCTCAACCCGGACAGTGAGGTTCCAATCATAAAATGTATTTATTTATTTAGAATTTACTTAACCATTAGGGAAGGAATTATTTCTGGAAATTAATATATGTTTTGTCAGCGCTTTCTCAAATGTGTTTGGTTTTAACTCCTTTCTAATATTTACGGGGAGATTATTCCAAAGTTCAACACAAGTGTGCCATAGATCATTCAGCTATACAGCCCAGAACCTATGTATCTCAAATGTTGTAAGATTGTATTATAGAACCAATGTTTACCGTCTCCGTCGTAAAATCGGGCTATATTTCATTCCAAAATTTTGAATTATAATGCCAGGAGTCAATATTTTTGATCTATAATGCAATCATCAAAATTATCCATGTTCATCTTCCTTTCACAAACATTTGCACTTCCAAGATTTAACTGGGTCATTCCAAATCCTGTAATTGACCTGAGTCCCATCCTTCGTGAGGTTCAACATTGTGTCATCTACCTACTATCTTGCAATCCCGTCTGGAAGTGCTCTGACAATCTCCATGTGTCCTTAAACGAGGAAGGCCTAGATCGAGAATGGCCTTGGACGACATTCAAATTTACTACCTGCTCCGCTTTGGCACTTACAATGCCTTGGGATCCCGCCGCAAAGAAAGGGAAATTTTTCACCGACAAAGAGTGCGGGATTCGGGATGCAATCAAAAAATTTGGACGATTGGATGCCTCAAATCCGTGGGCAATCGCACCCCGCTCATACTTTATTCTTGAAGCAATTCCCGGAAGATTGGAAGCAGAATCACACAAACATTTCAACAGCCGTTTCGACTCACTTTGGAAATATATCAAGGACCACAGTGCATATCCGGTTTTTCTCTTCCAGTTTGGCATTATCAATAAATTTAACAACGCCAGGTTGGACATAATAGGATGGTTTTTCTGCAAACAGTGCGCTTGCTATCACCAAAACCATTGTGAAGTCAGAGAAGTGACAGCGAAGTGCCTATTGAAATTTTCCTGCACTTCCGACGCCTGCGCAGAAGTGAGCTGGAGATGCTACGCAACCGCTATTGGCGAAGGCAGGAATATAGATTGGAATCCTGGATTTATTAGTCAGCCATTGAGTGGTCATTCTTGGCTTGCCTTGCGAACCAATCCATTTTCGAGGAAATATCCCCGGCGAACCGAATTATCAACGGCAGCATTCGTTTTCCACCGACTAAATTTGACCGGGTTTTCCAAGAATCCAAAGCAATGGCTTAGCCCCAGCATTTCAATTTTTGATTCAAACAAAAAGGATTTGCTTACTTTGATTCCAGTTCATGCCCAGAAAATCTCTTGTGCCTTCATTCGCATCCGAATCCCGACGGAGGAAACCCAACCGCCGGTGAGCGTCAGTGTCCTGCTTCTCCCCTTTGATTGGACCACCTGGGTGATGGTCATCATGTCCATGGTCGTAGTTCTACTGTCCATGGTCATTTATCATCATGGATTCCGGAATGGTTGGAACACATCCCTTTGGAAATTGGGAGAGCGTACGTTGCAGTATCTGGAAATTCTTTGTAAGACAGTCCTGGATCAAGGTGTCCGTCCCGGGACAGTGAGGGAAATTTGGAAATTTGCGTTCGTCCTATGGCTTGGCATGGTTGTGCTACTTAAGAATGCCTTTGAAAGTTACATGGCATTCGATGCATTGAAGCAAAACACGTCCGTGGTGCATCCTTTGTCTCATAAGAAGTTGGCTAACTCCACGTTGTATCACGTTATTCACGACGGACTATGTTCCAAACAAATGGAAAAGACCATGGCAAGGGGCATCCGGTTCATGTTTTTGGTGGCGAGGCAGTTGAGATCCGAGAATGTTTGCACTCTGCAGGATAATCTACGGCAGCAGGTAGAAATTTTAGAATAATGAATTTAATTATTTACTATAACGTAGCTTAAATTTCTTACAATAAAATAAAATTTTAATTAATTAATTAATAAAATGAAATATGAATTTAAATTAATTAGTTAATAAATATAAATATAAAGTAATTAATTAATAAAATTAAATACAAATATTAATTAATTAATATATAAAATATTAATTTAAATATTAATCTACTCAAATTTGCATTAAAGCTAATATACAAATAATTTATGCATAATGTAAGCGTTGCTTGATTTTCTTGCTCACAGAAAGACCATTATTCCGGATTACTGAAAAACAGCAAATTCAACGCCGAATACCGTAAAAGAATGGATGATTTCGAACGACTAGCCATGAATTATATCGCCATATGCAACAAGCACCTCCCGAAATATTTCCCTCGCAACAACAACAGTTCGAAGGGAAGACTTACTAAATTTCTTCTCGTAGTCGACGCAATGGAATTAAAAGTGCAGCTGCCTGTTATCCAAAAGTGGCTGGAAGGTTCGTTGAATCAATCAATACGCCTGCAGCCGACACTTCTTAAGGAACCTTTGGTGAAGGATACCTCCAAATTTGCTATAACTGGCGGACTTGATCGGCGCTACCATCATTGGGTTCCCCGTGATACGGAAGCACTTCTTACCTCCGGAATCTACACGTTCTGGAAGAAATTGGAAACTATACGGAATCATAATTTGTCCAGCGTCACTCCCGCTGCTCCCCAGCAAGGAGTTGACAGTGAATATTCCCCATTTACTATACATACCCCGGTGGTGGCGGCAATTTTTAAAATGTTACAAAGAACGATTGTCGTCATGGTTGCCTTGTTTGTCCTCGAGCAGGTCATAGGGCGAATTCTTGGCAATGCACGGCCACAAAACACAATTACTTGGTAAAACGGTCAACGCAAAAACTGATACAGTGGACTCTCGTTATAACAACCGTGAAGGGAAGGGAAAAAATGGTTGTTATGTCGAAAAGTTGTTATATGGAACATTTAATACGTGCGCTACATACACGAAGGGCTGAAAATTAAAGTTGTTATAGAGAAAAAGTTGTTATAAGGAGAGTTGTAATAGAGAGAGTCCACTGTAGGTGTTTTGTCAGCCTTACAGAAGTGATATTTCTCATTTTTTATTTAAAAACGTGCGTGTATACACGCATGTATAATCGAGCCTCGAAGGTATGCAAATAATATTAGAACGAAGCTTAGAATTATGGACTCGGGAACAGAGTGGACAAAATAAAATACTAACTACAACACACGAAATATTGGGGGGGAGGGAATAATTATTATTTATTTATTAACTCAACATTATGCACAATAGAGTACACAGCACGAAGCTCAATTAAATAAAATAAAAGTAAAGGCAAAAGCCAATTAAATAAAAATAAAATGGGGAAAAGATGGGAAAAGAGGAAAACGAAGATGAAAAATGGGGGAAATAAAAAGGGAATGTGATTCAACCGGGGGAGGAACGGAGAATAAAGTCGATGGGGAGAGCCGATGCACAGAGGAGATGAACCATGACTTCTTACGGGGCGTAGGAAAAGTCCCAAATAATTGGCGAATCCCGCCAATGCGAAAGAGAGCGGCAGGAAATAGCCTGTCGCTACAATATTATGCAATTAAAAGCCGTAATAACAACACAATTAATATACATTAAGAAGTCGTTAATACTATGTAGGTCGTAATATACAACCATACAATTAATATACGTAACATACATGCAGTTCCTAAACAATTAAAAGCCGTAATATCCATACAATTAATCTGCAATTAAAGGTCGTAATATACAATAATACAATTAGTATACAGTGGAGTCTCTATATACCAACTCTGAAGGAAAAGGCAAAAATTTTGTTACAAGAAAAACTTGTTATGTAGAACATTGACAGTTGAACCTCTCTATAACAGGCTCCCTTATAACGATTTTCTCTCTATACCGGTGGCTGAAAACGGTTCCCTCAAAAACTTTCTCCAATTGTTGACATTGAAATTTTTGTTCTCTATAACGGTTTTTCGTTATATCCTGATTTAAGAGGAACCGTTATAGGGAGGTTCGACTGTAATATGTGCTTTACATGTACGAAGGGCGAAAAAAATAAAGTTGCTGTATAGAAATGTTGCTATAAAGAACCTTGTTATAGAGAGTCTCCACTGTGCAATTAAAAACAAAAGACAAGGATTTCCTGAACTTCTAATCCGACGAACTATGACCCACTATTAAGCTCACAGCCTGGCTAATGACGATGGACAGGACGGTAAGTCTCAGTTTATTGTCGATAAAAAAGGCGGAGCCAATCTTCACACTCATCGGCATCATCGCACGGAGAAATCGCCGGAACCAAGCCTCCTCGCTACCCCGCCAACTTTCAAGGACATCCAGGGAATTCTCGTAGATCTTCGCCATCTTCCCGAACAAGAGCCAGAAGATGAGGCAGGGGAAGGCGAGCTGGAAAATAGAGTTCAGCTGAGGGTTGACGACCAGAGTAAAGAGCCTCATCGTGAGAATTCCGATGTAGAAACAGTCCAATCCGATGATCCAGAGGGTAAAGGAAGAGTTGAAATGCTTCTGAAGGATTCGTAGGCGGTAGAAAGTTGTTGCAAATACAGCCGGCTCCAGCGGTAATTGATACAATAATTCATGCGCCACGTTCCTGTAAGAAAATAACAAAAAAAAAATATAAAAAAATCAAACTTTGAATTTCAGAAGTAGCTGTAGCAAATATATATAGACAATTAAAATTTTATCATTCACCTGCAACGTCTTATCACGGGGACAGTAATGATAACGTAGACTAAAACGGAGTTGATAAAAAATGCGTTCTGGCAGTACGGCGACAGCCACAAATGGAATGAAGGGAAATACAAGAGGCATTTCCAGTACCACGGCAAGGATTTGGGATTTTTACAAATTGATGTCAATAGCATCGGAAGCATCGGCTTTTCAATTGCCTTCAGCGCACGTTTAGTAAAGAATTGCAAGAGGACAAACCAGACGTAGGGCAGGACGAAGGTCGTAACTTTGCTGGGCTTTTGCGGCCGCGGTGGTGCTTGTGTCCATCGATTGTTCTCTGAAATACAAATGGCATAGACATTTTCCAAGAAATAAAATCAATTTATGCGAATATAACTTCGAAATTTGAGCAGTTGCATTACCGGCGGCTTTTTTGTTATTCTCCAAGAACGCGTTGATCACGGCATGGAGGTGCCCGTACGTGTTATGAATCGTGTAGGTCGCCATGGCATTAAAAATATCGTGGAGGATGATGAAGAAAAATATGACCTGGACGTTCAAGTTTGGAATCCGTTTAATAGCCCGAGCGCTCCGGTAGACTTCCCATATGGACATACTGAATGATAGAAATGTCTGAATTGCCCAGCGAATCTTGATTATTCGACGCCCATCGAACACCATTTGCCTTCTCCGAAAATCCCAGTAGTACGGCATGAATCCCATGTAGTAATTTATGTCCACGCCCAGACCGAATATTATCAGTGCGAATTTGGAAATCATTCTGTGTGGTTGATGTTTTTAATTGTCCAAATGTTTAACCCTAATTTACGTTTGGATTCCGAGAAAAAGGTATGACATCCGAAAAATTATGAATTAAAATTCGAATTAAAATAGGTGTTTTTCTTAGTTACAAATTCAAATTCCGGATATATCTAAAATATAAATTCTAATTCCAATACAATTTTATTCAAATATTGAAAAATATGAGTAAATATTCAAATACTTTTAGAATACTCTTAAAAATATATTTACAATGCAATCTGACATAAGTTGCTTAAAATATATGCGCCGGATCTATACACAAAATTATAAATTGACTCCACAACTCTGATTTTGCAAAAATCGATGTGTTTACGGACGAAATAGTTATACTACTGGCAATTGAAAAAATCATCGTTACAAAATACCTTGATTTTGCCAAAAAAAACTTGCCCGACGACAGGAATTAGCAACATAATGAAGGAATTTTCAAATGCCAATAACGTTCGGAATCCAAATGTTAAATTTTGAATACGAATTTGAATTTTGAATGTATTTGTAATTGTAAATTCGAATTAAAATATTTTTGTGACAAAAATAAGGACATTAAATCCGATTGAAATACTGACGAGTATGAATATACTTCAGATTTAAATTTGAATTCCGACTCAGATGTCATACCTTACGAGAAACTAACGTTTCCTGTACAGAATTTACGCCGGTACTATTTCTATTGTGATGTGACGACCGTATTACAGAAAGGAGCAGAATTTACTAAAAATTCATAAATACCACTGAGAAAATTCTGGAATGTCATTACATGATCAGGAATACATCGTATATATGTACCTATATATTTGAGGTGGGAAGAAATGTATAAATATACAATCAAGCAATGTGGAACAAGGAAAATACGAATTTATTCACTCAATCGATAGTACCACCTTTCCTCAAAATAAATGCTGGAACTAAAACGATAATCATATTCTAACTGGAAACACGACACAAAGCATTAAATTTGCAAGAGTACAGTGAACTCTCGCTATTACAACCCTTAAGGGAAGAGGCAAAATGGTTGTTATATGGAAAAGTTGTTATATGGAACATTTAATATGTACACTAAATATACGAAGGGGTAAAAAATAAAGTTGTTATAGAGAAAAGTTGTTATAAGGAGAGTTGTTACAGAGAGAGTCCACTGTATGTACATATATTAATTCGTTTTCCAATATCTAAGTTCAATTAACTGGAATTTTCCCAGTTAATTTTTAAACTGTTTGCATTGCATCCGTAAATTATAACTTGCTCGTGTATGGAACTTATTCCCCTTATTGTTTATTTAGTTTAGTAAGAATTACATGTAATTTTCTGTTTTGTGTGCCAAAACTCTCAGTAGACTCAAAAGCACCTGAGTGAAGGTATGATAACCTCATTAATATGTTTATATCTGTCAATATTTCAGATGAGTCATGTACCTTTTCTGGACAACATTATGCTATTAGGCAAAGGTTTATATAAAACGGAGTATTCCATAGCAACAGCTTAAGAAACAACAGGCGATACTTAAGCACTTGTAAAATTGATAAGATCCAGAATGTTCCTTTGTGTATAGCTATGCTGATTTTCGTAAGAGAAACTCAGTTGTTTGACTATAGTCAAATATAAAACTAAACAAATTGAATTACTAAATTCTAGAAAAGTAACATCTTGATTTGAACCTTTTTTATATTTAAATTAAGTAAATAATTTTAGCCCACCAAGCAGCCGTTTAAAAATTCATGGCAAATTATAAAGGCCGGCTTTTATTTGGCAATGAATGCTCTTTGGTATAAACGTTATGTTTTGAAGGCTTCTAATGCGTTTCTAATGTGTTACTAACATATACATGCATGCAATTTACTATTCAAACAGTTAATATTATATATATCGTCGTTTAAGTGCCAAAAATGACTAAAATCACGTAAGATTAATTCCAAAACTAACTACAAGCAAAATTTTTTAAAAGCAAAACTAACTAATAATGGGTGACACAAAGCGATACGCTACACATGCGCTGCAGGAATACGCTACAGAAATTGGCTGGTTTCCACGTTGCAAATAATAAAAATAAGATAAAAATAATTGTATGTGCAGAATTTCATTGTGGTTCGTTTCCATAAGTTATATCCTGATCCGACAGCAATTGGCCAAGTTATGGCAGTTTTGCCGCGCGTAGTTCAAACTTTTGGCAATTTTCCTATTTTTTGAACTGTCGAAAAACCGTCATAACTTGGCTAATTATTGTCGGATCAGGATATAACGTAGGGACAAGAACCACAATGCAATTCTGCACCCACACGTATTTTTATCTAATTTTTATTATTTTTGGGCTAGGCAGCAGCAAGGTGGGAGCATTCAACCATGCCAGATTGTCGTTTTTTGGAGTTGATCATTTTATACGCAAGCAAGAAATGCAGACAGTCAATTTATGCATTAGGAGCGCGTGGAGATGATCAAATTATGTACTTCACCCTCGATATGTAATTACATAAACAAATACCTAATTGTGTTACTAAAATATTTTACAAAATTCATGTATTTAGAATATACGATGTATATTCCAATTTACATTAATTTAATTCATTAATTAAAATAAAATAATTGCATTAATTAATTAAAAATATATGTAGATACTGTAAAGGAAACCGTAAAACAAATAGGGTCTCTTTCAATGTGTAAATCTATAGGTATCTATTTATACCGTAAACGTTCGAAAGATGGCCAGTTCTAAAGATGGCCTGGGTTAAAAAAAATTATGTAGGGAACGCCGGGTCCAAAATATGGCCGGGGTTCTATATATCACCGAGACTATTTTTTTTTCTCTATGATTTTGCAATTTCGATTAAAATTCATGGCGCTCAATGCATACTTTGTCATTAGCACTATTGCAGAATTGCGAAACCATCCATTCTACTTTTGCAGGGTGGTGTTGGATTACACAAAATATGCTGGGATTACGGATTGCTGATTTTTTCAAAAACATTTTTAAATGAGATTACGGGTTACGGATTACACGTCAAAAAATTCGGGATTACAATTTGGGATTACTGCCTCTAAAAAATCTTGGGATTACGGATTT
>JAQGBT010007080.1:0-11476 GCA_034698585.1 Disparrhopalites patrizii | reverse complement strand
AACCGAGAGAATAAAGGGAAACACTCTGTCAGACCATACGGTATATCGGAGTATAAACCCCAGGTTTAATTTTTTTTATTAACTTCATGGAAAAAGTTTTTATGTTACTCCACATATATTTATTCATATAGTATTAGAATGTAAAGTGAATTCGGGGTAGGAATGGTCCCCGATTGTTGGATTATAGGCCACCCACATTTGCCAGAAGGAAAGGTCAAAGCTTCATCATGAAGCTTTCAGAGGAATGATCTAAACCGCCTATGCAGGGAAAAATTGGATTCTTGTTGTTTGCAAAGAAATTCGAAATTCCGGTCTTTTATTTTAGACACATTCATGTAATAATTACTGGTGTAATTATTTAGGTAACATAAACATACTGTATAATCAAAGCCCTTTACATGAATCTTATACAGGAGCTTTCTGCTCCATAATTGAACTGAGTGCTAGTGTAACCAACAATTTTGGAGAATTGTGAGAGAATCAGGATTGAGTTTATACTGAGACCAGTTCAGAGATAATCCTTGCTTAAAATTATTAATTCAATACTTTGGAAATTGCAGAGTTAAAAAAATCTGCATTAAACCCAAGCATTTTCCCGGGTATTAACCGAGTAACTGTCGTTGGTTTTATAAAAAAGCTTAAAAAATGGGTGCAAATGTGTTCGCTGGTCGACTATCTCCTCAACTAACTACTGGAGACATCTACGAGAGTACAACTGATGATGGGAAGAACATGAATTTAAAAAAGCGGCAAAATGCTTCCTCAAATGCTTGGAAGCAGTAAAAGACCCGAAAGAGACCGGTAAAAATTAACTTTAAATGCAACTTAAATAAAAAGTAAACAAAGTACAGCCAACGTTTTCAGATTCGTATGTATACAAAAAGCTCTTACTTGTGTCACTTGTAAGTAAACAAAATAAGTTGTGTGGTAGTAATTAATTGTGTTCGGAAATGAATTGTGATTTGTGATACCTTAATACACGAGCTCAATAAACGTATTTACAGATAAATGTGTCTCCGCCTGTGCGTTATTATTCATTTGTATGAATTTGTTAAGCAAATTAAAAGAAGGACTAAGATACTCGAGTTTAATTTTTAAATTTCCAGGAAGGATGTAATTGTAATTGTATAGGCTAACCTGCCGCAGTCGCGATCGGAGAGAATTTTTTATTTGCTCAATATTTTCTTCGTCTGCTGTATCCATTGTTCCTCGATTTTTCTTCACTAGACCAGCGGGTTTTAATTAATCCGTTATCTCAATTTCGTGTCACAATAGCAATATAATCGGCGGTGTGGGTGGATGAGCTTTATTTTTAAAACGAAATTCACATTTCTCTCAAACAAAAAGGTGTTCTTGGGGAATTTTCTTTAGAAAGCACAAAATCTAGTCATTTCCACACACATGTATTTGTACGGGAAAAGTATGACATCTTAAGTTAATAATGTGGGAGTAATACAACACTTTCTCAAATACAATAATATGCTATGCACACGGTTCACATATGTGCAATGATGCGAAGTGTGAATATTATGAATGACTATACCAAGATTTCCGTAACCCGTACGAGCTTTGAGAGGGTTTTTTTGGATGTGAGCGGAACCATATGTCGTTTTTCCCCTTTGTTGGTACCAGGCGTTACCAGGGAAACATGTGGAGTGCGGACAATTTTGAGGCTTCGATCAAATATGCGGATTGCCCCAATTAGACTTGTGTTATTTATTTCTACGTTCCTTTCATTCTTTTGTATTCATGTAGGTATGTACCTATGTGTATGATTTACATGGATGTTTTTCAGCTTAAAAGTTGGCGAACTAATATGGATTAAAAAACAAGCGGAAACGATGATAACACAAAATTTGACTAAAAGTATGCTTACAAAAAGCATTCTTCTCTGTACAGCCTAAACCAGAAATCGCAGAAACATATACAATAGCTCACTATGAAGACCTTCCAACTCTACATTAAAAATATGACATCTCAATCCGATCATCGGTGAAAAAACAGAGGCCATTTGGATGTTTTACAGATAGACAAATTTGCAGCGACCGTATAGGAAATTCTCGCAGCCACAATTGGGAACCTAAAAATCAGCCTATTTGCCGGTTTTGAACGACTTGATGCTAAAAAAAAAAGAATAGATAAATTAAATAATTCTCTATGGTCTTTTTAACTAGCATATAGGCATGATATTTCTCACTTCTTCCGGTAAGTTCCGATCCTAGAAGAAACAAATGTCACAGCCTTTTTCGGGGGTAGCGGCCGTCTCATTAACTGAATGCCTTGTCGACGGACCCGAGACATTTGTTTGGTCCATCTATCCCGGGCCCGGTTATGCCGTCCATGTTTGTACAGGGCCACTTCAACAATTAGGACAGTTGCACTAATTCCCAAGCCAAAGTACATGATCAGGAAACTGGCATACACATTGGCCAATTGTAGGGGTTTTTCCTCCACAGTCCTCCGTTTGAAATTGGTATTCATGGGAAAGACATCATTTGCATCCTTGGATGCCTGTGCCGCGGCACGGGACAGAAGGGCCATCTTCGTGATGTACCGCTCCAGATGCTTCCCAGCCAGACCCAATTCGAATTGGGAATAAAGGAGCTTGTTGAATGGATGTAACAATGGGGAATGTTTGGGAAGGACCCAAGAGGATCCAACTGGGGGTGTGACGTAGTCGGACACATAGAATTTTTGGGCGATCTTCCAGTACCGTACTGCGGACATGTAGTCGTAGCCAGCACGATAGATAATGCAAGTGAATTTGGGTGAGAATGTCTGAAATATTAAATCCTATAGATTAATGACGTTAAGCCATAATAATTGAATGATAATTGAATATATTAACCAGAATAATTGAATGATTTTCTTCAATTTTGGTCAATAATTATTAATTAAATAATGTAATTAATGTAATTTCGGCCTCATATGTGACTAATTCAAAATTGTGGGTGACTTATTTCAATATTTCCCTCATTAAATTTTTTTTTACGGTAATTAAGGAGAGTTTTCAACCTTATCCATACAGTTGTACTTGTCCATGGATATTTCCATTTTTTCCCCCACACGCCGAATATATGACACGGGGGATTTGGTGATGAAGAGGAGCGCCACTCCACCCAATGACCGAAGTCCCCAAGAATAATCGGAGATGGATAATTCATAAAATGAAGATGGAGGCGTATAAATGGTGGGGAAAGTCAAGTAGGAAAACAATTTACTCTTGTACGCACAAGTCGCCACCAGGGCAAAGGCGAACCAGAAGAAGGCAAATATCCGGGATGGGGTTGAGCGATAATGGAAGGGTAACCCTTGCTCCATCAGAGTACCAAAGGCGATATAGAAGACCTTGTGAAAGGTCACCTTCTTTTGTTGTTCCTCTGTCGATCCACCAATCACGGGGGCTTCCCCCCTTTTTTTGGGATCAGGTTGGAAATTAAGGAAATACCGGAAGGCCAAGACGGAAATGGTGACGCAGGCACAGATTCCCAGCCAGGACAGTACTTCAAAGGGATACACCACCGCCTGCCATTCAAAAACTGGTGAGGGCTTGGTGGATACCAGGACCAAAAATCCGTAGAAGGCCGCAACGGAAAAGTCTGCTATGGCATGTCGATGGACGGTGGGTGCTGCATTTAGTCCAATATCCGCTCGTTCATGAAGTATTTCTCCCAAAGTCCCCGTCCAAGTTCCATTTGGCAACTTGGACCCCGTCAAACCTTTGGATGTATTCTCCAATCGCAAGGTGAAATTCTTGGCTTGGGCGATTGCCATGATAATTGTCCCTTGCATTCCCTCCACCGTCCACTGTGAAGGATCCGTTTTGGATGGAACTATCCCCACAAAAGGTAATGCCATGGCCGCTGTGACCTTCATGACTTTACCGTAGAGGTCAGAGGTAACATCGGGGAATATGTCCATTCTATTACGAATAGATTGTCCCTCAGAAAAGGATTGGCGTTGGAGGATCCCGGCTTCCGAATTTTTACAAAAGTAACAGAAAATTTGAATTTGGACTTGTACATTAGAACCATTCAATCCAGAATTGCTCTCATCATCCTTGTTTCCAGCATCTGATACAGAAACCAGGATTTTGTGTTCAAAAACTTTTAACGCCTGATGGAAAATAATGTGGCTGGACAATTCTTTAGAGGCAATGATGAACATGTAGGAATTGTGTGCTTGGACTTGAAGGTGTGGATCTTGAAATATATTTGCCATTCGGTTGAGGTGAGTTTGTTGAGGTTCAATATCATGGAAAGTGACCAGAAAAACGTTGCAGTGTTCCTGCATCCGCTTCAACATTTCCCTTTCCTTCAGTATCAATGACACTGATGCTCCACCCGCACTGAGGTCGATCTTAATTTTAGGAATGTATCTGTAAATAAGGACGATATCATTGGTAATTGGTAGGATAAGTCTCAATAAAGCAGTAGTAAGTTGAGTAAGATATAGCAAATATTATATAAATGAATAAAATCCAGTTATAAAAGAAGATTACAATGGAGCAAAAAGGCAAAAGGCTTACGACAAGGAAGGACCATCTTGTCCACCACCATTTTGAATCTGAAAGACCGTGCAGGTACTGAAATGGTCATTTATGACACGATTAATAAAATTGTATGGTTTGTGATGACTTGTATTGTTGAAGTAGGGGCCCTTCCACACCTTCGACTGTACCGCTAATGGTACTTGTAAAAATAAAATTATTAACCACAACCCTCCCATTCTGCCACTAATTCCAGAGGCACAATGATGGTGAGAGGCGAATATCTTCTAAGACGAGGCCGGGAGAAGCTCTGGTGGGTGACGTAGTACATCTGCAAGATTCGCTGGGTGATTAGGCAAAACTAGCACCAATTCGTTATGTTGGCATTTCTTATCTTACTTCTGCACACTCGAGACAAAATCTTGATACTGTGAAATAAAATGCATTGTTGGTTGCAAATAGCTACCAGCGAGATATTCTGATGGCAATTGTACTGCGAACTTGATTTGTCACTGACACTCCGCGCGTGGGACACCTTTTAATAATGAAAGCGTTTGACGTGTTATTACAGCAGCTTTATGCAAAACCGGGATATCGTGGGTAATGGGAAAGAATTGCGAAGGCCAATAAAAATGATCTCGCGTGTGAGTAATTGGATGTCCATGTCGCCTTCTCACATTTGATGGAGACAGGCATTTTGACGTTATTTCGATCAGAAAATTAGGCTAAAACTATCTATATTTAAATATGGAATCTATGAAGCTGAAAGCGCCGAGTCGTGTCGTAAACAAATTTTCTCGTTTTTGGACGGTTATATCATGCTACATTTTAAAAGTGATGGGACAAAACGTCTCGTTCGTTAGGCCTGGGAAAAATAAACCACCGGACTGAAATGATTCTTAAGGTCAGGCTACATTGAAAAAAAAAAGGCTGGGTAAAAAAAGATCCAAACCGAGGCAAAATGTTTGGGATAAATAATTCGTGGAGAATGACCAAGGTTTAACTTTAATTGGCAAAATTGTAGCCAATATTGCAAGTAGCCAGACAAGCAATAAAATACAGTTTCCATCTTTATTCACTGAAACACTCAATTTATTGAAAATGAATAAATAATTTGATTAATTTACAATATAACATTTCTTAAAATCTGGGTACGTGGCAGAGAATCACGATTTTGTCAATTCGATTTCCAAAAACAATGATCTTCCCTAAACAGATTTAGTGTTTTGAAGGTCTAGGTTTCTTATTCTTGGAATGAACCCGATGGACGTGTCCAACTCTTTTGCAGTCCATGTTTGAGCAAATCCATTCTCCTCTACATAATTTAATTTACAGAGGGAAAATTTAGTGTCTTCTTTATTGAATAAATATATACATACATATGTAGTAGTTTCCGACAACATACCTCTTGCAGCGACAAATGTTGCAATCTTTACTTTTAACTTGTCCCTCCGTTTGACATGTTTCTACAAAACAAAACCAAAGAGATTATGCTGGTAAAAGTTGGAACAAAAACTGCATGGAATTGTCACTTCCAATTTACCTTTCTCCTTGGGTTTTACCGAATCTGGCGTAGGTGGACACACCTGGTTAGTGCAAACCCTAAAATAAATACCATGTCACATATAAACAACTCATGTTGATGTAAGATCAGTTTTTTTATGTCTAAATTTGTACTACAAATTTTTAAGTACCATGAGCTCATGAAGCATACACAATTATTGCAGGTCCAGCTTCTAACTTCACCCTCGGTGCAGTCCTCTACAATAACAATTTCCAATTCATTTCCATTCATTTCTCAAATCTTCTATTTTGATCATCAAGAATTGACAAGTTACATAATATAGAGGTGCAAATTAATGGAAGCATTAATTATTTAGGGCTCATAACATACCATCAAGGTCAGCATATTCCACCAAGTTCTGCGTACTGTTTACAAATTGATCATATGAGTAGCTGGCTTTCTCCCTCAGCGTCAATGCAATGCATGCCCGCTTAGTGCAAGCCCACTTTAGACTGGGAGAACAAATGCACATATTACAGTCCACAGATTTGGTTTTTCCACTGTAATTATCAAAAACATCATCAAAAATGCTATATCAAAATTATATAATTGACGAAAATGTTATTTCAAGCCACCTCCCTTTAACTACGTCTTCATCTAACCCTTTACCGTAAACGACCAAATCCATTTTTTTTACGCGTCAATTATGAAGTGTTATTGCTCTTGCAAGTATTTGTACGGGAGAAAGCTTTTGTTGACATTTTAATTAAAAGCAACCAGGAAAAGCTTTTATGCACTTCCGTCAATATATGAAAGAAAGACGTTCAAAACACATATAGGTATACGAATGTTACCTGTAACATTCCGGTTTGGGCGTAGTGATTGTTAGGAAGGGCATTGGGGTCGACCCGATTTGAATCCCATCTAGTTCCGTGGCATTGGAACGCTGATTAAATGCTACTTTATCTGGGTTTTCCTTCACCGTTGAATTCGATTCTTCAGATTGATTGGGCACTGCACAAACACGTTGGGAGCATAGGAATCGTCCCCCAATGCAAACACATGCATTGCACTCTACCCGTCTCACATCACCCTCAGAGCAATTGGCGGAGACGGGAGTTTTGATGGTTGTTGGAGTGTAATTTGAGAGAGGAAAGACATTGGAAACAAATTCCAGGACGTTTGTCATCGTAATTGCGGTGGTGGAGGGTATGGTGGAGGCTGTAATACTGGTCTTATTACTATTTGAATCCCGTTCCGATTCCATTGATGTCCGAGCATTTACATCCGATTCCGATTCCACCTCAAGTTGTACGATCATATTAACTGGCGGAAGTGAATCCAGATCCAGATTTACAATTGATTCATCAGAGTGTCGTGTACCTAAAATGAATGACGGGTTTTTCTTTGAGAGAAATTTTATAATAAGGAAAGCATAGGCATTTTTTTTTATTTATAGATCAACCCATTATTACTCGTTGGGACAGTTTCTTCTGTGCCGAAAGAGTTTATTGGCACTACACTCATATCCTCCAGGCGTTCTCCAGGAAATAAAGTCGTCGTTTCATCCTCTGTCTCCTCTTGCTGAGGGAGACTTGTCGTCAGTTGTGTGATGTCAGTGGTCACGACCTCACCTTCATGGACCTCGACCTCCTGGAAACTTGACGCCATGCTGGATTGAGTAACTCCTGTTTTAAAAAACCCTTGAATTCATTTCAATTTTTCGGAAAATCTGACCCTCTTCAAGGTCTTGTACTACATCTTGCACGGTATAGCGATATATTTAGTAGAAATAATTAAAATAAGAAGACACCAGACCCGTGCTACTCTCTGGGGAATGAATCTGATATGCTGTCAATTGGTTGGGATTGAAGGTGCCGAATTCAACCGAATGGAATTCCATGGAATCCACAGTGGGACTTTCTCTCTCCGTTTTGTAGAATTGTAACACCATTTTTAAATTTTCGGCCCCGTCCTGATCGGAGGTGAGGAAGCGGGCTAACAAAGAATAAATAATCACCCCATGTTTTCCTCCTGGTATTCACCAAATGAGTGAGACATAAAAAAAAAAGGAATAATCACAGTACAGCCATAGGTGTAAATAAATAACTGACCTTGTCCAGTTGAGAAGATATTGACACATGTACAAAATAAGAGGATCCACTGAGAAAGGACAAACATTTTTTGACAGGATGCAACCACACTATATAATATTGTAATACTGATGATTTTTTCTCCGTATTATATGAAGCAAATACGTAATCCCTGAAAATCTCAGTGAGTTTTACGTGTGCAAAAGCCAAAATACAAATGAGGGCTTCCATCCTTTGAGAGGAGAAACCGTTAATTAAGATTAGGTTAGTAGTTTAAGGATTTATTAGTGTTTGCGTGGTAATATTGATTCTATGTACATTATGTATTCCCTACCATGTACTTTACCCAATCCCTTCACATATACGAGTGGTCACTGAGTTTTGCATATGAGGCTTTTTGTACACAAGAAAGCATGTCATTGTATATGTTTTCCCCATCTTCAAATGATCAAAAAGATTGCAGGATTCAAATCAATTCCAAAAAAAAAAAATGAATGTCAGGGATGTGAAAATGATGGGCAATAATTTACAGAGCTTTATATGCCGATGATAGGTTAAAGAACTTGATAAATAAAAGAATATTGTGGAGGCCGTGAGTTATAAAATAATAAAAAGGGTGTTGTTTTTTTCTTCTTATTGCCCTCTTGCAGATAGCGGTGAGTTTTCATTCCGTTTTTAAAGGAAAGGTAATAAACCTTACACTTTATGGATGATGGGGAAGGAGTCTAATATTCCCTGACAGTCAACGTACAAGTTCACGTATTGAGTGGTTGTAAAGAATTGTCGTCGTGTCGTCTTGTCCATAAGTTCATGACATGATGACACACTAATGGCAGTTTTGAAGAGTCTTATCTCCACCTAAACATGAAGCAATTTTATGCTTGAGAGGATCGCCGGTTTTTTCTTCAATAAAAAAAAGGGATGCATAAATACATATTTAATTCCTTCTACTACATTAACGCCAATACCCCCAAATTGAAAGGATTATCATATGCACCTGGTGAGTGGTGAGAATTATGTATGCGAAGGAAATTGATGGAATAGAACCATACCATACACCTCTTTTTTTTTTTTTGCCTCCTCCAAATTTGCACATTGACTAAACTCCGAAGTCTGCCATAGTATCGAGCCTGATTAACATGCATCACCAACTATGCCATACTTTTGGTGTGAAGGGCTTGACTTGCATATAACCCAAAGTGACTCTTTCCCCATTTATTTCTTCTTGCATTTTGCTTCAGATTTGTTGGAATGGAGTCGGCAGTGCCATTTTTTGGGGGTTGTAAATTTGTAATACATAGGTATGTACATCTGTGTGCATGTACAAGCAGTCACATACATATTTATGGTGGCATGTATGACCAATTTGCACAATAGTAGTATTTTCAGTAATTGTGAATTGGAAAATCCATTGCGAATTGATTTCGTAACGAACAAAAGCCCAATTGCCAATAAAGTAGAAGAATTATCAGATAATAATAACTCTGTAGAAGAGAATTTAATTGAAGAAGCTCCGACGAAATATTGCCCTCATTATTTATCAGTGGTGCTTACAATATCTGTACAGTTCTAGTACACGTTCAGTTATCTATACTTCTAGATAAACTATAGGAGAAGTTTATTCATCCAACTTTCTGTTATTTTTGGTCATGCATATATGTATATATGTAATATAGTATTTATATTATTTATTCACACATCTGCAGGGTTATAGGTTCAATGTAACCTAAAGTCATGGCAGTTTTGCATCACTAATAATAATTGTTTCAAAATGACCCAACCAACATTAAGTTGTCATTTTTCTGTGGCTTCATTGTGCATTACTTTTTAAGGGGAATTAACAACAGGTGGCTCTTAACAATTTATTTAGTTTACGCTTAAAATGGTCGTATAAACCATGTGATGTAGGTATATGGTATTACATGCATATATTTCCTCTAAATTCTACTTATATTTGCATGTTTGTCCTCCTGCCAATAATATGTATTATGGTACCCTAACCATGTGCTTGGACAAAACTGGAATGTTGCGAAGGAGCATGACCTTGACTCCAAGAATATTTTTGCCTTTTTCTGGAATGCATCAACCACGCACATTTCCCATAAATGATGTGTATACTTACTTACGAAATGTATATACAACCGTAATAAAGACGACAAGAAAAATGGAGGAAAAAAATGTTAAAAATAAAAGGAGCAGGAAGCCAAAGACGTAGGAAGCATTCTCCTGTGGTTCCTACCTAAAACATCAAGTCTCATCATTTCTTTTGCAAGTAAACCACTCTCACAAAATTACAATGTATGTATGCATATGTTAGTTATGATGTGCAAAAAAATTGCACAAGCACTAGTTTCACGCGTGCTCAACCCTTTTTCCCAGTACGAATACGGTGCGAAAAGGACATTTGAAGCGTTTCTGGGAGTTAAAACAGAATTTAATAATAACCACGCACCCACCATAGGATTTGGGATGTGAAGATCACACATTGTGTGTGTGGTTGTCTCAGTCTCAGTGACGAAGTGACGATATGGTGGATGGCGACAAGCAAACTGATGCGAGACAAATGAGGAACTCAATCCACTAATGTTTGTTTATTTTATACTCAATCTGATGCAACCAAGTTGCTGAACAGACCAGAACGTAAAAATGTGCACATCTTTATATTTTTGTCATCATATTACCCAGAATATTTGGTAGAACTGCTGTGTTACCGTCAATGTCCTGGAGGGTAAAGGGTAACCGGTAGCCGTAGCCTATTTTTTT
The DNA here is from genome assembly GCA_034698585.1 of Disparrhopalites patrizii. Taxonomy (NCBI): domain Eukaryota; kingdom Metazoa; phylum Arthropoda; class Collembola; order Symphypleona; family Sminthuridae; genus Disparrhopalites; species Disparrhopalites patrizii. The sequence goes on along the minus strand of JAQGBT010007080.1, from coordinate 627 downwards.
AATTAATTTTCTTTATCTTATAAAATTTGAACACTTTTATTACACGTTGTTGGGTTGGGAAGGCAACTTTTGCAGAAATGTTATTTACAAAATAATAAAGAACCTGAACCGAAGTTAATTTAATGTATACATAATAATTTAATAATTACATAGTTACACACATGCTTATCATACATACATTTCAGGCTAGTCAGCTCGTACTTGCGTTAGGTGCGTATTTGTTACTTTAAAAGATACTTTTAACAACTTTAACATAGTTACATAATAATGTAATTGTTTATGTAAAAAGTTAATGCTCCAGTACAGTGTCGCGCCGCGCTGGGTGTGTGTATTGTGTAATAAAAATATTGTGCAGTGCAATGTGATTATTGTATTTTTTTTATAGTTGTATATAAATAATATAGAATAGGTAGTAGTATTATGTAGTTGGCAGTTTAGTTATAATAGAAGTCAAGTGCAGAGGGGGATCCCCAGAAAAAGTGGGAAATATTTTTATATTTTATATTATTAGCGCAAGATAATACAGATAATATGTACACATATTTTATGCTATACATCAGCGGTGAGCAAACTTTTTCAACTGGAGGTCACAATTCATTTTTACAAGCAACCAATGGTCACCAGGAA
>JAQGBT010007079.1:0-11477 GCA_034698585.1 Disparrhopalites patrizii | reverse complement strand
CCATTCCATAAATCTTTCCACTAGAGTTCCTTATTGGGTCAAGTTCAATTTTCAATTTCGGCACCAAGTTCAGTTGGTAGCTCGGAAAAGCTTGACCACACACTCATACTTGATAAGTCGGTATTTGGAAGGTACTCGAAATTGATTGTCGTGTTCGGCTTTCTGTCTAAAACTCCATCTAAAACCAATTTTAGTTATGAGTATTTTTCATGCTGAGACGAGAACCTTCAATAAAACTACGTAAAGGCACTAAATTTTAACTTTTGGATTACGTTTTCGTTTTTAGTTGTGTTCCAAACCACAAAGCTGCTGTTTTTGTCCAGGAAATAATGTTCCTCGTTATTTTATCTAGCAAAAACTTGACTATAGTCGTTAATGAAATCGCAATTACACTCGCGAGTACGAATTGTGAGTTGAATTGCGTATTAACTCCTGGAGTACTCGTGCAATTTCGAGTGCTCTGTGTGGCATCGGTTAGATAAACTTGAAATTGAGACTTATGTATTTCTGCTTGTTTTTTAATCAAGTTCGAGTTCCCAAATAACAACATGAAAAATCAATTTCACGTACGATTTAAAATATTCGAACTGAAAATAAATCACTCAATAAAGAACTCTACTTTCCACCAGCTATCTGCTATACTGCGTATATCTCACGTTTGACTTTATTTCGACTGATGTAATGTATCTTGAAATTGACAATATGTGTTTCCTGCAGCAACCAACAATGCTTTTAAGAATCCAACATGTTTTTGGCAGAGAATATGGTCATCTCCGATGCAACAATTAATTCTAATTTTTTTGCCATTTCTTCTGTACGCCGCCGTGCCGATGGCATTTATATTTCTCGTGTGGAATCCACAGCGCTTGTTCACTGTCGGAATTTTCTTTGTTAGGACGTCCTCAGAGGTCTCCATGTATTGGCTGTGCACTGTCGTAGATAGTCTGCTGCTCCTTTTGTGCTGCGATATTGGCATCGTTGGGCTGTACATGCAGCTACTGTTTTTCCTCCAATGTAGCTCGTCCCTGAAATCGGAGGAGGAAAATTTAAGGTGAGTATTCTTTTTTCCAATTTCTAAATAATTTTCCTCAATCACTATAACCGAAAGAAATATACAGATTTCCTGGGATTTTTGTTAAAATAAAACTATTTTGCATTTGCTTTCAAAGAAATTTGAAGACAGCTGATCATGGAACCTTGATTGCATCCACAAGATACTGCCGTCGAAGGCAACTAACCATCCAGCTTTTCAACCACAATTTTGCCTCTTTGGTCTTCTCTTTCAAAATGCTTTCCATTCTGGGTACAATCTGTCTTTGGTACAGCTCCATCACTTTCTACCGCACTACACTCCTTGAGTCCATTGCCATGTTTGTTGTGGGCTCGCAATTGACCATGGCGTTCCTCGTGACCTACGATAAAGCCTTCTGTATTCCGGGACAAATGAGACGGACGAAGGTCGAGATTTTATTGCTGACTTCGTCCGTGAAACACGGTGCGGATGTGCGGCGAACGTCCTTTGGACGTTTCACTCAGTTGGGCGTTCGATCGATCCCCGACATTTTAATCAAGGTGGGGACATTTCACACACTGGAAAGAGCGTCCACGCCTCGATTTTTGGACTTTGTCGCGAAGCAGCTGGGGAGCTTGATATTGGCAAACCAACAGAAACCAGCTTAGTCCAGTGTTGCTGAGCAGAATGAATTAATTATGCAGCATTCACTAACCATGTCAATTAACGCTAGATATGTATTAACACAATTATGTCACAATTATTGTTTTCGATTATCTATTATTTTTAATGTATGCATTTATTCGATCTCAGCGCCCGCCAGAAATTGGCTAGAGATACTAAATTTCGTGTGATATTTAGTCACTTAGTGCTTAAAAAGTAATTTGTAAATTGCAGGTTTTATGTGGCTTGAAAATTAAGAGAGCAACCAAAGAGAGCAAAACATGTCTTTGCAGCTGTTTCTCATATATATTGTGAGCAAATCTATATAAATATTTGCTGTCGTCGCCATAGTGGAATCCATTATTAATAATCAAATTAAATTAAATTAATTGACGTAATGCCTAGGGTGTGAGGTGAATAGATGCCAACTATGCGATGAATTGTGTGATAATGTTTGTAACTGGGACCATATAATTTTCCTGTGTCCAAAGACTATAAATGTAAAAAAGAAATGTGCATTATCGTAGAATGATTTTTTTGAAGGGATTTGTCAGAATGAAAAGAAGTTCTGTATGCTATAGCTTATAATTTCTTCTGCGAAATCATTAATTTAATTTAATTATTAATTAAGATGTAAAAACGTATATTGAAGGGGCTTATGCCTATATCAATGAAAGCTTTACTACTACTACTATATACTAGTCTATATAAACTAGTTTCGAGTTGCTCCTGTTCTCACAAATTCCTTTTCTTCGCTTTTACTTTTATTTATTTAGTTTAATATTTTACCCTTTGGCATATTTTTAAGGGTCTGCTTTCACTCAAATGGCTTATTTACTTAATAATCCTAACGTGATTCTGACTACTCTACCCCAAAATATGTGCAGTAAGATTTCTATAGCAATTCTGTAGGAAAGGACGTCGTTCCATTTGATGCTTTTTTCTGGTTGGCATTACATAATAGCACTGCTATTTATACAAGCGTTTATAAGCTACAAAGTCTACCGTTGGTGTACCAGACTATAGTGGTAATCTGGTAATTATAGTGGTAACTTATAGAGATATAGTTGTGAGGTCACAGAGAAGCAAATAAATAATTGTCATTATGTAAAGGGTTGAGCGAAAAAGAATAAATTTCTCATTATATATGCGCCAGCAAAATTTTAATGCTTTCTCCCTCCAATTTCGTCCCACATGTAGGCGTGTAGTATGCATTAATTACCTCTCATTACGCCGTTTTTTTTAGTCAAATTGAAGGTGGGCGAGACAACCGGCACGTACCTTTTGTCCAGGCAGCCGGCAAAACTTTGATGGAAGGAGAACAACAGAGGTCCATCCAAAGGACATGTCACATGTATTTGATTAAATTAAAATTTTGTGGACTTTTCGGTGCAAAACAGTAAACAGCTTAACATTTGTTTTTCCTAAATGTATAGATTTGGAGTGTTATATAAGCGGCGGGGAAATTGTGAGTTGAATAAATAAATGAAATTAAATTGCATGGAACCACAATTACGAGACGCGGCATAATTATTCTTCTTCGTTCACAGTACATTACAAATTTATAGCCCCATCACAGTCGCATTGACGTTCAGAGTAATCAACGCATCTACATTTGTGCGAATGTCGACAGAGAAATTTCGGAGAACAATTACCTATATGAAAAACACACTCCATAATTGCCAACGTTTAAGGGCGAAAAACAATTCTCCACGTTATTATTAAAATTGTGAGAATTACTCCAGAAGTTTCATTCGATTTTAATCTGTTTATGGAAAACGTCTACAGTGATTTCACACAGACTTTGTGTGAATATTTTTATAAATATTACTAAATGTATTACTAAATTGGTTCGAAACTGAACGGGTTTTCAAGCAAATCGTTTGAATCAAAATTACCAGAGCTAAATCGGTATTTTGCAACTCGGACGATTGCCAGCTGGCAGCTTATTCTTAGTTATCAATTGGCTCTTTTGATTATTGGAGAAAGGCAAACACATCGATTACAAATGAGGCTTAAGTTGTTTGTCAATTTGATTGAATTAATTCCTAGAAGCTCTGAATGCTTCCCAAGTTGCGCACATTCGAAAATCATGTTGCGGAAGGAGGATCTCCGATTCAATCTAGCTCATCTCCGCCTCATTTCCGCAGTGGGGACTTTCCCCTTCCGGGTGGATCCTGAGACGGGATTGATTTCGAGGGAAAAAGGACGGGGGAAACGTGGGATTTTTTATCTTTGGTTTCTCATCGCCTTTCTGCATTTTGCTCTTCATGTCATTACATTGGTGTACTCGTTGATTCAACGAAATCATTTGGATCCCCACCTCCTCCCCATCCACCTCACCTTCACCTATGCCTTCTTCATGACTTGTTGGTGGCAACTGGATTTGTATATGCTGTGGCCGGAAGTGACTGAGCAAATTTATAATTTAATCCAGGAAGAATTACCAGGTAAATTCTGAGTAGCAAACAAATTTTGCAGCATACAGTCGACTCTCTCTATAACAGTCCCCTGTATAATAGTACTCTCGTTATAGCAGCAGCAAAAAATGCTCCCCTCAAAAACTTTCTCCATTTGTTAACATAGAAATGCCTGTTTTCCATAACTGTTTTTTGCTATAACAAGCGAAATTTGATGCTTTATAGAGTGCTGTTATAGCGAGACTCGACTGTATGTAGTTGGTATTCACATTGTGCTCTACATGTTTGATAGGAACTGATGTAATGTAATATTAATAATAATGTAATACAGTCGACTCTCCCTATACCGGCCCTCCCTATAAGAGCACTTACTCTATAGTCGCAGTGCTGAATCCTCCCTACAGCTTTGCCATGTCAAGTGCGCTCTCTATAAGAGCACTCCCTATAACAGCAGTTACTCTATAACAGCAGGGTATTTTCTTCCCTCGGTCACATCACTCTCACTATATCACACACTTTCCTCCTATAAGAGCAGTAGAGCCTAAGTCAGGTATCCCACCAACATTAACCTTTTCTTTATATAACAGCACAGGAATACAAGCGCAATTTTATTCTTTTCTCACTAAAATGTAAATATTTACGCCCAATTGTGTAAATCCAGGAATGTCATTCGCAAAAATATGAATTAAAATACTTGTTTTTCCTAAGTATGAATGCAAATTTAAATTTCGGACGTCTAAAATATAAATACTAATTCCAATACAATTTTATTGAAATAATCATATATACATATGATCGCGTATAGTCAGATACTTTTCCAATACTTTTAAACATTTATTTTTAATGCAATCTGACACAATTTGTCGCTTGAAATAAACGCAAAATCAATAAACAAAATTATAAATTGATTCCGCAACTCTGATTTTGCAAAAGTCGATACTTTTACGGACGAAATAGTTAAATTACTGCCAATTGAAATAATCACTGTTGCAATTACCTTGATTTTGCAAAAAAATCTTGCTCAAAGGCTGGAATTAGCAACATAATGAAAGAATTTTCGAATACCAATAAAGTAGCCGAATCCAAAAGTCAACTTTTGCATACGAATTTGAATTTCGAATGTATTTGTAATTATGAATTCCAATTAAAATATTTTTCTGACAAAAATATGGATACTAACTAATTCTGATTAAAATACTGCAAAATATGAATATAATTCAGGTTTGAATTCCAATACCGAATCGGATGTCATACCTTGGTGTAAATATTGTTATAATTTGGAAAATTATCAAAGTGAAGCCTGAAAATAATCTTAATTAATTAATATTAATATTTTTTAAACTAATTCTCTATACCAGCAGTTCGTTATAGGAGCACTTTTCCTGGTGCAGATAGGGTGACATTATAGAGAGAGTCGACTGTATTATTACATTATTACATATAATAATGTAATAATAATGCAATAATATTATAATATTCAAAACGAGAAAATGTTTTTTTTTGCAGCAACCAATCCTTTCTGGGAACCAAAACTTGGTTGGCAGACTGCCAGGTCATTCTCCTTGCAAGAACTGATTCTGATTTTTGAGCCATTCCTTCTATACGCAGCCGTGCCGATGGCATTCATGTTTCTTCTGATGAAGCCACAGCGTTTGTTCACGGTTGGAATTTTCTTTGCTGGGACTTCTTCGGACATATCAATCTATTTGCTGTCCACGTTTTTAGATGGTCTCCTGCTCCTTCTGGTTTGCGATATTGGAGTCTTTGGATTATACATGCAGCTACTGTTCTTTCTCCAATGCAGCTCGTCCCTGAAAGCGGAGGAAGAAAGTTTAAAGTGAGTACCAATTTCTCCAATTTTTAGTTTTCCTCATTCACAGAACTGACGGAGATTTTTAATTAATTTATAATATTTGTGACCAAAGAAATTTAACAACGAAGGATCGCCGATCATTGAATATGTCGATAAGATACTGTCGTCGAAGGCAACTAACCATCCAGCTCTTCAACCACAATTTTGCTTCCGTGATCTTGTCCTTCAAAATGCTGTCCATTCTGGGCACAATTTCACTTTTGTACAGCTCCCTCGCCTTCTATCATTCTGCGCTGTTGGAGTCGATTGCCACCCTTGTGGTGGGCACGCAAGTGACCGTGGCCTTCCTCGTGTCCTATGATAGGGCCTTCTGCATTCCGGGGCAAATGAAGAGGGTGAAGAACGAAATTCTGTTGCTGAGTTCCTTGGTGAATCTGGAAAATGCACATGGACAATCGTTTAGAAGATTCAGTCGCATGGCTGTAAGATCGATCCCGGACGTCGGAATCAAAGTGGGGACATTTCACACTCTGGAAAGAGTTTCCACGCCTCGATTCTTGGACTTTGTCGTGAAGCAACTGGGAAGCTTGATTTTGGCGAACAAATAGAAAACAGCTTAGAATTAATACTCTTAAGTATGCAATTTTTAGCACAGAATTATAAATTGCATACCAATGTAAATGTGGAAACGTACAAACACGCCGGATAAAATCTAGATTGTCTAAGCTTGTATTTCTTGTTCAAACGTATGCACATATGTACAACGTGCTAATAAATCATTAGACAAACATGCTCTACTGTACATACAAAGGTACATATACAGTGGACTCTCTCCATAACAACTCTTTCTTGTATACATATTTTTCAACCCATTTATGGCAATATGTAGTGTACATATTAAATGTTCCATTTTACAACCATTTTCGCCTTTCTCTTCCTGGTTTTTATAGCGAGAGTCCACTGTAATGCTCCGTCTTTCGCTCGCTATCACTCTATACAGTGGAGTCTCTCTATAACAACACTGAAGGGAATGGTGAAAAATATAGTTACCGAGAAAAGTTGTTATATAGAACATGAAATATGTAGTTTATGTGTACGAATAATAATAATATTGTTATGCAGTGGAGTCTCTCTATAACAAGTCTCTAAATAACAACATTTCTCTATAACAATATTATTTTTTCCGCCCTTCGGAAATATAAAGTACATATTTCATGTTGTATATAACAACTTTTCCCTGTAACAATATTGTTCACCATTCCCTTCAGTGTTGTTATACAGAGACTTCACTGTAGAGAAAAGTTGTTCTAAAGTGCTTATTGTACCCTGAAGGGAAGGGCAAAATTGGTTGTTATATGGAAAAGTTGTCACAAATATGGAACATTTAATATGAACACGACATATTCGGGCTGAAAAATAAAGTTATATAGGGAAGTAGTTGTTGTTACAAAGAGAGTTGCTATAGTTAGAGTCCACTGTACTCTATTTTCACGAAAATTTCGAATCAGTTTTGACCAAAGAGGACATCGTGGTAAAGCATCTACAGTGTACTCTCACTATAAAAACCCTGAAGGGAAGGAACAAAATGGTTGTTAGATGGAAAAACTGTTATATGGAGCATTTAGTATGTATACATTACATACACGTAGGGCTGAAAAATGAAGTTGTTACAGAGAAAAAGTTGTTATAGAGAGAGTACACAGTACCGTGTGCACGCTGCTAGAGAGAGGCTTGGGTTCGAATCCCAGCCAAATCCATATTGTAAGTATTCTTAAAATTAATGGGCCCGGGGTGCAGGGCGGGCAAAATAATAATCACTAAAACGCACAAAATTGGGGGGGGGTGCAAATACACCGAATTATTAATTAATAAAATTAAAATTATTATCAGGCAAAATTACACACACGGCACAAAATTAATAAAAATGGGAAAATTGGGGCTGGGGGAATTGGGAAAACTTTGGGGGGAATAATAAAACAGTGGAAATTGGAGGGAAAAGAAATGGGATCAGAGCCTCTCAAAATTGGGACGAGTCACGGGGAATGGAGGGAAGGGACTCAAGAGAGGAGGCCGATGAGGGTAAAGAGTGAGACCAAAACGGCATGGTCGAGTCGACAGGAATTTTCCTGAGGAAAAAAACGATGAGGCTGGAGGCGAGGAAAGCGGCCGTCGAGATTGTTTGGAGTACATATAAACATGCCTCGCTGATTCAATTATAAACGCTGATAAAAATATACGCTGATAAAATTACAAACGTTGCAATGAATTTCTGTGGGTTTCGTGCCAGAATTAATGAAACTGCAAGTATTCTGTATACTAATATCCGCAGCTTTGCCGGGAGGATTGCATTATGCAAAATTTACTCTCTATAGCCACACTGAAGGGAAGCTAGATTAAATCTCCGTTTTAATCTAGGTCATCTTCGCCTCATTTTCGCAGTGGGAACGATTCCCTTTCGGGTGGATGCGGAGACGGGCAAGATTTCACGAGAAACACGGCTATGGAAGCGTGTGGCATTTCACTTCTGGTTTGGAATTGCCATTCTGCATATGGGCCTTCATGCAATTACATTGCTGTACTCGTTGCCACAACGAAATCACCTGGATGCTCATATTCTGCCCATCAACCTCACATTTACCTTTGCCTTCTTCATGACTTGTTGGTGGCGACTGGATCTGTGTGTGTTGTGGCCGGACAAATTCATAATTCAAGCCAGGAGGAATTACCGGGTAAATTTTTCGTGAAAGGCATATTTTACTATATATACATACCGTGGAGTCTTTCTATAACAAGTCTCTTTATTACAATATATTATAAGATAGTGATCATTCACATGATTACTCTCTTGTCATCCTTCACATCATCACACTCACGTGGGATGAAAGGGCATTGTCTTGGATGACAATGGGATGATGCCATTGTTATACAATGCTAATCCGGATGTGTATCTTAAAACATCCGTGAAGATCTATCAATAGCCATGATTCCTTATGCTAAGCTAAAGATGAGAATGGTGATTGAGAGATAAGTCTTTATATAACTTTTCACATAAAACGTGTTCGTGAATTTTGAATCGAACCGATTCGAAATATTTGAATCATGAATCGGATTGAATTGCGAATTTCGATCTGATTGTGACTTTGAAACCAAACAAACTAAATATTTGGATCAAATCGGATCGCTACCCTCCTTATTTGTTATATTAAGAATTTCTGTTAAAACTGTGTTACAATGCCAATCTGAAGGCATTTTTATCAATTGGACACTTTAGTGCCAATCTGAATTTATTTTTATCAATTGGACACTTTTGCAATTACGCGTTTTCCAGATGCAAGTTTAGTTGTTCAGATATGATACTCGACGATAATCAGCAAATTAACACATAGTGAACATAGGAAACAAATATTTAAAGATACGGCCAATAAAACCTAGTTTTAGGAAAATTTGTTGTACAAGACCATGGAGAACTATGAAGACTGTGCTGAGGCATAGTATCCAAAGACGTCAGTAGCGATTCAGAAAGTGGGCGCATTCGGGCTCTTTTTTTGAACTTGCTCCTTCTACCAGAAAACGCTTACACTTAAATAAGTTTAAGCTATTATTGTGAAAGGGTTGAAGCTAAAAAAAAACTACAGTCTATTCTCTATAACAGCACCCTATAAAGCATCACATTTCGCTTTTTATAGCGAAAAACTTTTATAGAGAACAGACATGTTAGCAATTCGAGAAACGTTTTGAGAGGAGAATTTTTTGTTGCTGCTATAGCGAGACTACTGTTATAAAGGGGACTGTTATAGAGAGATTCAACTGTAGTTAAATCGCGCATCGCAGTACCAGCAATTTTCCTGCGTGATGTCACCCTATACGCGTCGAGCAATGCCAGACTGTTACGCTGCACGCATGAATTACTTCGTGACAGAATGACTTATGCATAAAACTTATACTTTAAACGACTACGCACTGAATGTACGTAGTTTAATTTCATTAGTCATTAATTTCAGGGGGATTCATTCATTTCAGGGGGACCTGATTGGTTTTGTTGCGTGGTCTCTCTGGACCTGTTGTATCACCGTCCACTCTCTCAATGACTTGAATCTGAGTATCTTGGGATTGCGTGAGTAGCGCCGCTTCTTCTGTGGCGGCGGGTGTTTGGTACAAGCGAAGCATGTCCGCCTCTGTTGTTGCGGAAAGATTTTCCGCTACTCTGTCATCGTCCTGCATACACATTTTTATGACTGTAAGATATGCGCTGTGCTAGGCAATTTTTGTTTTGCGGACTCTTGCGGAAATTTCTTCAGTTCACAATTATTTGTTGTCCTATCTATGGCAATTACTGTACATGGTCCAAGGAAACGACTAAGTAGTTTTATTGACTCACCGATATTTACAAGCAAATTACCAACGCCCTGGATGTCTGCAATGAAGTCGAAACTTATTATCTTGGGTATTAACAAGACGGGTGTGGCATTGGGAGAAATACATGCAACAATCTACTAAACTTTCTGACCGTTGCCGGTCAGAACGTTTTACTTCTTATCGTTAATCTTTGAATTGAAGTGTCTACATCTTCTTCCTCTCTGAATTTACGCATCTATTTTTTTGGTTCCGCCCAAACTGACAAGACGGAAATTGAGTACGTCTCGTAATTCTCATCCTGCTCCAGAGATGCTAGCCTACAAGGTCCACTACTGGGAGCGTCTGCATTCTGAGTCAACGATGACTTATAAATTAGCTGAAAATCAGAATATATTAGCTTCTTTAGCGCAAATCTGGCTATTCCTGTATTTGGATCTCCTATATTCCTAAGGGTACAATGAGCTGTGTGATCAGTATATACTTTAAATAAATATGTGCGAAAATGTTTGCAAGCCCTTCGTACGGCTAAAATCTCGCTTTCCGCCGCCGAATACCTTTGTTAAGCGGGAGTGAAAGATTAACTGTAGAATGCCACAGGGTGTGGCTTTGTATTTGCTTTGACATGCAATAATAAAGAACCTGCCCTACTTTGGCTGGCGTCCATGTGTAGTATACACTCACCATTTTCCCGAAAATGCCTTAATAAAGCATGACTACAGAACCCTACCGTTAACCTCTGGAAAGACTTTTTCTGGGGTCCATACAAATCGAACCTTGCTGTCATTCTATTTTCCGGTGAAATTGGTTAACACGATCGGCAAAAGCAAAACCGTGTTGCACGGGCAGTCGTTTATTAATATAATTATGGGAGTTTTACCGATAGCTACATCTTGTTTACATATTACTCTAACTGTACAACCGTCAACACCAAGTAACATATTAGGGTGTCCTCTTCTTGACGTTCGTATTTGGTCTCATTACATAATAGGATTTTCTTACTTACGGCTGCCTTATATGCAAATTGGTTACATTTATTCCGGTTCCCTAGTTGGCGGCTACTCCAGTAAAAGTATAATATTAGGTCAACATGTGTTCCTGCTGTTAACGCTCCGCATTATCATAATATAAGGATGACACAATGACTATTTTAGGTAATGCATGACGTGTGTGGTGACCTGAGTTTATCTTGTTATTGTATAGTTCATAATAATAA
>JAQGBT010007078.1:0-11479 GCA_034698585.1 Disparrhopalites patrizii | reverse complement strand
TTTTCGTTTTTTCTCCCTGTTCTTTCTTTTTTCGTTTTTTCTCCCTGTTCTTTCTTTTTTCGTTTTTTCTCCCTGTTTTTTCTTTTTTCGTATTTCTCATTTGCTTAATTTTCTCCATTTTTCCTTTTTTTTATGTTTTTCTTAATTGTTTCCATTTTTCCTTTTTTATTCTATTTCTTAATTGTTTCCATTTTTCCTTTTTTATTGTTTTTCTTAATTGTTTCCATTTTTCCTTTTTTATTGTTTTTCCTAATTGTTTCCATTTTTCCTTTTTTATTGTTTTTCTTAATTGTTTCCATTTATCCTTTTTTATTGTTTTTCTTAATTGTTTCCATTTTTCCTTTTTTATTGTTTTTCTTAATTGTTTCCATTTTTCCTTTTTTCCTTTTTTATTGTTTTTCTTAATTGTTTCCATTTTTCCATTTTTCCTTTTTTATTGTTTTTCTTAATTGTTTTCATTTTTCCTTTTTTATTGTTTCCATTTTTTATGTATGTTTCTCCATTTTTCCGTTTTTATTGTTTTTCTTAATTGTTTCCATTTTTTAAGCATTTCTTTTCTCCCTTTTTGTCGCTGTCTCTTTTTTAAATTTCTTTTCTCCCTTTTTGTCGCTGTCTCTTTTTTAAATTTCTTTTCTCCATTTGTACCTGTTTTATTTATATCCTCCATTTCTTCCTTTTTTATTTTTTGTCGTTTTCTCTTTGTCCTTTCTGTTCTCCCTTTCTTCTCCCGTCTTCTCAATGTTTCTCTTTGTCCTTTATTTTTCTCTCTATTTCACCCTTTCCTATCTATATCTCTGTTGTTCTAGAATTCTCTTTCCACTTTCTCCTTCACTCTTTCCTCTGCAAATACACCTTCTCTCTGCATTTAAAGACAAACACGAAAGAGATCCGGTAGAATGCTTGACAAAATCGTCTTCATTATTCAGTGTCAATGTATTTTTGGCTCAACATGCTCCTAAATTGGTTGGCATTTATACGTTGGAAGGAATTTTCTTTATGTAAAATCAGAGCAAAGTAAGAGACAATTTCAGGGAAATTGATACTCCATGGCGGTTGTTGTTTATTTTTAACTCCTTTCCCTCTCATTCTCCCATTTCTCCTGCTTTTTGTATTTCAATTCATTCTTATTTTTCTCCCTTTTTTGCCTTCTGTCTTTTCTAATCTCTTTCTCTCTCGTTCTCTCTCTCTTTCTTTCCATTTCCTTTTGCCCATTTCCTCGCTCATTATAAACATCCTGGCGATTTTAATTTATCAAACTTTTCTTTTTCTCCCTGATTTCCCCATTTTTATCCATTTTTTCCCTTGTGACTTATTTCTTTTTTCACGTGACGACTCCTCGATTTCTCCCTTGAGCCTCGCTCGGTTATTTTGCTTCTTCGTTCTTGTGAATTGGGCACTACTTCGCTTTGAATATACATATGTATACATACATATACATACATATTACATACATATATGTACATACACAGAAGTATGGCAAGTTGTCCCCAGAGAAAAATGGATATATGTATGCATATGTATGTACATACAATATATATATATAGTCAATCATCCAGGCATGCTTGGGGCCGGGCTGGAGAAAGTATATACATATAAGATTTGATTAATAGGAAATTGTGAAATAATCGATAAATCCAATTATGTACGAGCTCAAAGTCTTATGCCGACGTGTCTTTTATTTCTCCTTCCTGTGAAAAAATCGGGGGCTCCTTTCTCTCTCTTTCTCTATTTGTCTCTCTCACTTTCTCTTTGTCTCTCTCTTTATTTTTCCCTCACAAATTCACTGGCTAGCCCATCAACAGCTTTATGACCCACGACTTTGCTAGCTAAAAAAGGGGCTAAAATAATTTTAATGGTTATGGCTCCAAAGGCGTGGATCGAGACTTGAAATTTCAATCTGGTGACATCCTCCAAGCACAAAATATCAGTGGCGTTAATTTTATTTAATTAGACAAAATTTAAACCTAAGAATGACATGTTTTTGGGACGTATAAAAATTTCAGTTTTTTTTAATATTTTATATTTTATTTTAATGATAAATATTTTCTGGTGAGAATGTCATCCAGAAGAAATGAGAAATATTTTTTGGGGGGAATTTAAAGTCTCTTGGGACGGAAAGAGGGAAAATGAGTCCCAGAACTGCCACTACATCCAATCTCATTTACGATTACATTTAACAGACTGCCGAATGTACGGCCTCATTCATGTACAACTATTAGCGTGTTTTGTCAACGGAGAGAGAAAACAAAACGGGAAGAAAAAGTACAGATGGTTCCCTTTTCAATTTGGATTTGAACTCTCCCAAAGCGAATCTCCTTTTTGTTTAAAGAGAAATTTTGTAACAGAAAAAAATGGGAAAATCTCTAATTGTGAAAAAATGTACCATGAAAAAAGCACTAATGGTAGTAGCAGCATTCTTGGGGATGCTCACCTCTAATTGTAAGAGAGAGAAGCTTTTCCTCCACTTCAAAGAAGACAGGAAATTGTTGAGTCGTTGAACGAGACGAAAGGAATTTTTTGTTCTACTTTAAAACTTTGTTTTTTTTTCTTTGGTGACAACACGGGCTGTGAATGAACGTTTTAGAGGAAAGAATAATATTGCTTTTTTTAGTTTCATGCATGAAAATACTTTTCCCGCTTTTAGCATGCCGCATCTTGGGGATATTCGCGTGTAAAGAAAATGTGCGTGTGTATTTTGGTACGAGGGAAGTCTTTCCATGTATTGATCGCAGCTGGGCTTGTCTCTGTGTCATGTGGGATTTTTTCGTAATATGAAATGTGAGTTTGTCTCATATTTTTTCTCTTATGTGCGGTGCAATTCCGGTGATTCTCCTTTTTTTTCTTGGAGAGGGAATGGATGTGGAATTGTTTTGAAATTGGTGGCTTTATTTTGGAGGTATGGATATTTTCATGGCAATTTTTTGGGTTTTTATAGTTTGAAATTTGTTTTAATCGGATTTATTTTAGACGGCATTTTTATATCTTTTTTTCCTCCTGTAATTTTCCTGTTGTTCAATTTGACTTTCATAAATATTTGGTGAAATTTGTGTAATTTTTGATTGTTTTGATTTTCCCATTTTATTTTCGGATTGTTTGCAGGGATTTTTTTTCTGAATTATGTACATTTCAGTTTTAATTTTCAAATTTTCCAAGGAATTGCTGAAATCTACACTCTTGATTTTTTATTTTCAAATTTTTGAAGGAATTTTATAGTGTCCAACTTCCATTTTTAAATTTTCGCGGGGTTATTTGATTTTTCTCGTTTTTTTTCGATGTTCACTTCTCATATTTGGCTTGAATTGGTCGTTATGAGATTTTCCTTTAAATTTTAATTAATTTTGTTTGATCGAATTGTCCCCTAAATACCTATTTAGATACCTGATCGAGTTTTTAGAAAACTATTTTCAATTTTAGGAACGATTTTACGCATTTTGAATTTCCTGCTGAACTTAAATTTTCCGCCAAATTTGCTTCGTTTTTCAAACAATTTCCATATTTCATTTTAATTTCTGGCCGGAATTTGTTGGTAATATTTCATATTTTTCTTCGTAGAATTTTCTCGTTTATTTTCTCAATTTAAATACAAACTGTAGACTTTTTGTTATTTGTTTTAATTTCGTTTTTCAATATTTCCCTTCATTTTTTACTGTCACCTGCCATATATCTGCTTTTTTATAAAAAATCTTACATTTAGAATAATTGACTTTATAAATGTTGTCCCGCATCTCCAAGTTATTTTTATTTTATAGATTATTTCTTATTTTCAAATATCAAAACTTCTTTTATCTCGAATTTTCTGAGCCACTCACATTTAAATGTATTCCATTTTATTCCTCCTATCTCCATCTTTTATTTAGGTTTTACAATTTCTGCTCTCCACGTACTTTCCCTGCATCAATATTTTGTCCACCTTTCAAAGGCTTTCCCACTTTAAAATTCCTCCGGTTAGCCCTTCTATGGACTTCCCCCTTAAAGGCTTTCCATCTGTATACATCTTCTGATTTATTCAAGCCACTTTTCCCTCAAGTCCCAAGTCAACCATCTCCCTAGCTTTTGCTCTCCCGCCTTTCCATTTGTCTCCGTTTCGGTTTCATCCTATCGCCATTGGAATTTTCTCCTAGAAATATTTAGGTGCTGGATTCACATACAGATCTCGTATATGCTGAAATCGTTCATATATTTTACACTCACTGTTGTTAGTTTTACCCCCAAAAATATTTTCCGTCCACAAATATATTTTTTTTTACCACAACCATGGCAGAATGACGGATTCAATGGGATTTTGTCTGGGCAAAAATGGATTTTGCATGTTCCATGTTTTGGTATGAATGTAATTTTCTTCCTTTATCCTTCATTCTGAATTTCCTGGATGTGATATCCCAAAAAAAGGGCATGTCACTCTTTCCCGTTTATATATGTACATTTCCATTTTCACAAATCGGTAACAGTCCGGGAAAAAATGGATGTGGGCCAGAAAGTGGAGAAAGCCGTAGAAAAAAAAAAACTGTTGGGGAGTCCCAAGAAAAATATGAAAAAAATATGAAGACGGGGAAATTATTTTCTCTCACCTGAAACACATCCAATGTATCCATTACGACCCGCCACACAGGAGAAAGTTGGTACTTTCTCCCTACTTTCACCTCATTTCTCCCATTTCCTTGAAGATGAATTGGGGAAAGTGGGGAAAAGTACAAAAGCATGTTGATACTCCGCAAAAGGGGAGATACGTTAAGCCCATTACAAAATTATGACAGGAGAAAGTAGACAGCTGTATGGGAGAAAGTACAAGAAAGTTTGTGGGGGAAAGTAAAGTGAAAATAAAAAATTAAAGGTAAAAGGAAGGAAGGGAGGAAAGAGTTGAGGATAATGGAAATAAATGGGAAATGCCTCAGATGCAAATGGCTTAATTCGATTAGGTGAAAGAGGAAGTAAAAGAGAAAGTTGTTTGGCACAGCTATTTATAATGGGATTAGGTGTGCTATTAAAATCTACACAAAGTAATGTTGTTTATAGCATTCTATATAAAACATTTTTACATTTCTATGTCCATTTCTTATTTTTAAAAAATAAATAATTGTTTCAAATTCATTGTGACTTTGAATGGAAAAAATTAAATAAAAAAAAGTTTTACAAGTCAAAATGAAAAAAACGTTTGAAGAATTTGTTGCCATATTTCTCCCGGAAATAATTTATTCATGTCCATCTTGGTGAGTCATAAGTTTTGCTAATTGGATTGCATTCATTTTAGTCCCTATTTCGTCTATAAATTTAATGAAATATTCAGGTGAAAGTTTTTCCTCCAAAAAAATTCTCTTATTTTAATATTCCCGCGTTATGTAGGAATAATTGTAAAATCATGGAGAGGAAACTTTACATTTGAAAATTAATTTCAGGTATTTTATTATACATAATATCGGATTGTAGACATCCTTGCCTTGTATGCTGTAGTATGTAGAATAATTTCATATTCCAAAGCCTTGCATCTACGGCCCTTCCAGATTTCCTTGGCTGCTCGCGCGCGCTGTGACAGATCTATGTTGTTCCTCCGGTGGAAGACAATAATAAAACAACAAATTTCCCGGAATAACAAATGTAATAAAAGATTCCTTGAACAGGGTGAAACCAGGGGAAGAATTACGACCTCAGCCCGTCTCTGAGGGCAAAGGAGGGCATAAAGAAAATGGTGATAGCTATTGTGAGAAGGACAGTTAGGAGGGAAATAAATGGGTGTGTTTCCCCTTGTAGCTGGTCATAAAAATGAGGGACAAAAGTCCATTAAAAAGCCACTAGTCTGGACAGATTTACGGAGGGACGCAGCGCCCTTTATTTCTTTGGGGACCACTATGTCTTTTATTTTAGTGTCCGTATTTTTCTGTCCTTCTCAGAGACTTCTTTGTTACTTTTATTCTGGTGTTTTTTTCAACTATTTTTAACGCCTCACTCTAGAGATACGTTTTGTCATTTTCTCCATTTTCTTTGCTTGCTTCGTATTCTTCTAAGGACAATAAAGCTTCCTTTACAACTCTTTCTTCACTTTCTCCAATGTGGTTTGCTTTCTTCTTGTTTTTTGTTCTACACTATTTTTTCGCAATTCTGCGTTTTTATACGTTTACCCATCCTTTTTTTTGCATATTCTCTCTCTCATCATTTGTCGTTGTTTGCCCAATTTCATACACTTTTTCTATATTTTCGGTTATCTTTTTATTTGTGTCTGCTATTTCATGCTTTTCTACTATTTTTTTTATTTTTGTCTGCTATTTTATGCTTTTCTACTATTTTTTATTTTGTCTGTTATTTTATGTTTTTTTACTATTTTTTTTATTTTTGTTCGTTATTTTATTTTTTTCTACTATTTGTTTATATTTTTGTCCGTTATTTTATGCTTTTCTACTATTTTTTTTATTTTTGTCTGTTATTTTATGTTTTTCTACTAGTTTTATATTTTTCTGCTATTTATATATTTTCCTGCTATTTTATATTTTTCTCTTATTTTTCTGATATATTTTTTCAATCATTAATTTAAAGTTTGTTTGCAAAATTATATTTCGTTGGTTTCTCCAGTTGTGTTTAGTTTCTTTTATTTTTTCATTTTCTTTTGTTTCAAAATTTGCTCATTGATTAGCTTTCTGCTGTTTGTTTTGTTATTTTTACTCACTTTTGCTACATTACTTGTTTTTCCCTGTTCTTTCTTCCGTATTTTTCTCACTTTCACAATTTTGTTGCCTTGTTGTTTCTTTTTTTGGTTTGTACGTATTTTTTGCTTCTTGCCACTTTCTCTGTGCCCGTAGTTTTTTATAATTTTGAAACACTTTTACTTGCACCATTTCTTTGTTATTTCTCGTAAATTGCTTTCAGCATTTTAAGTCTTCATTTATTTAATTTTCTCCGTATTTGTCTATTTGCGTTCCTTATTTAAAGGTTTTTCTCGAATTTAGCCTTCTGATTATTTTCGTTCCTCATTAATTCGTTTTTCTCCCATTTACTTTTTGTTGTTTCTCCATTTAACTTTTAATACTGATTTCTTTTGGTTTTCTCTGCTCCGCTCTACCTTGCTTGCCCTTTTCGTGATTGTTTTATCTCTCTCTCTCTCTCAATATTTGTTTATTTCCTCCAACCTCTTCGGCTGTAGGACTTTCTTTCCCTCAACAATTTCTCTCGCATTGTCCAATTTGGCTTTGTTTTCCTCCCCATTGCCAATTTCCTTGCTTTCTCCCCCATTATTTATTTGTTTATTTTGATTTCACTCCCCTTCTTACAAATTGTCTCTTCAGGAATTGCCCCGTTTTGTCTCCTCTTTCATTTCCCCTTCCCTTAACCCTTCCCATCTTTCATCCTCATCCCATATCCCGTTTCCCCAAAGATTTTCTAAAAGAATTTGTCCGGGCACAATTGTTCCCCGAATGCACTTAGCACACATTTACTGGGCTAGGACAGGCCAGGATTGCTCCACACGTGTATATTTCCTCCTCCCTCCCGTGTGAGTCTCTGCCAGTGTAAACAGGGACTATTTGTTTATGATCGCTCCTGGCTGTCCCATTTTTAGAGGGGGAGAAAAGACAAAAAAAAAGAAAAACATTATGACAGTCCCCAGTCCGCTCCCCTTTGTTGACACGGAATTTAGCCATGCAGAAGAAAATCAAACTTGGAAGGGTAAATAATTCGTGTCGGATAAAGGAGAAAGCTTTCTCTTTCCAACTTTGTTTCCAAGCTTTTACTCCAATCCAAAACATCCCAGCTCCCATCCTCTCTCAATTTCTCTTGTGTATTGAGCTGAAGCAGAAGTCATGCTGAAAAGGAATTTGTCCTTCTACAGCCTCAATGTATGTACTTTCACTCAATGTGTTCCTTTTTTTCGGTGTGGACACAAGCCAGAGAAAGCAAGCCGGCCGAGGGAGCGACGGAGGTACAAAGAGATATTTACCCAAGAATTCATTCCTTGTTGACATTTTCCTCTCGTCCGATTATTTCCCGTACAATTTGCTCAATCCCTCCCATTTCGGTACTTTTGTCTATTGCGGGGTTTTACACAGAGAAAGAAATTTTGGGAGCAAGTACAAAAGATGAGTTGGGAGGGACAGGGAGGAATGGCAAGTGAAGGGGATGGAAAATCAATTGCAGACTTGGGTTACTGGCAATTGGGTGTTTCTCCTCGGAGGCGATCCTCCATGACGGAATACGTGTGTCAGTGTACGGATCGCGTGAAGGGGAAACTATGGGAGACAACAAGAGGGGAAATTACAAGAGGAAATCGAAGAGGAGAAAGGTTTGGGGATCTAAACGCGTAAAGCAAAGAAGAAAAGAAGTATGACTGAGATGGGAGAAAGCAGAGGCAAACGATGGGGAGCATTAACGGAATTTAAAAAGAGCAACACAAGTGGGACTGGTGAAGACATTTTAAGTCGGCTCATGAAAGACCAAGAGACGAGGAAGCACAAGTGGCAAGGAAGGAAAAACCAGGGTACATAGTAATACTCAAAACGAAAAGGCGAAAGAGAGGAACGAAGACGCAATAAAGATACGGAGAAAGAAAAAGGGAAAATGCCAAAGAAATAAAGAGAGTTAATAAAAGCACCAAAGAAACTGGGAGGGAAAGTGCCCAAGAACAAAAGTAACAAAGAAGGAAAAAGTAAGTAACAAAAGAAGAAATGTAACGTACCAAAACAAGAAATAAAACATACCAAATAAAGAGGGAGTACTAATAAAAAAGAGAAAATAACAACGAAAGAGAAAGTACAAATAGAAAAGAGAAAATACGGACAAAAAAAGAAAAAATACCGAAGAGAGAAAGTATCAATAAAATCAGAAAAAATGCTGAAGTAAGAAAGTACCGATAAAAAAGAAAAAATACCAAAGAGAGAAAGTACTAAAGAACACAAGAGAGATAAATAAGCAAAAAACGAAAGTACCAAAGAACAACAGAAAGATAAATAAGCAAAAAAAGAAATAGAGACAAATTATCAAAAAAGGGAAAACGAATTACCAAACAAAAAAGAGAGAAATTACCAAAAATAGAAAACAAAGTGCCAAAGAACAAAAGACAGAAATTACCAGAAAAATAAAATACCAAAGAACAAAATAGAGACAAATTGCCAAAAAAAAGATGAAAGTACCAAAGAACAAAAGACAGTAATTACAAAAAAAGAAAAGAAAGTACGAAAGAACAAAAGAGAAGGTATCAAAGAATAAAAGAGAAAGTAGCAAAGAACAAATAAAGAAATTACCAAAAAAAGTGGGAAGTACCAACAAACAAGAGAAAGCACGAAAAAATAAAAGAGAAAGTACTAAAGAATGAATCGAACGGAAAATGCCAAGGATGAAAGCAAAAGGGTCGGTAAATAAGAGGCTGTGCATCTACAAAAAAGAAAGGAGAGACGAAACAAAGCAAGAGAGAAAGTACTAAAAAAAGAAGTAGATAGCATGCTAAAAAAAAGCAAAACAGGTAGTAGACAAGTCGGTACTTTCTCCAGTAACTGGAATGAAACCAACTTTGACAAAAGCCTAAATCCAAGTAAAAGAGGGAATATGAATTGTAGAGAAGAAATTAAACGAGAAAGCAAGTTACAGGCAATAAGATTTTTCTTATTACCTCTGATTTTCCTCTTCACGTGAGCTTATAAATTGTGACATTGATCAGCGTAGCATAGAATTTCATTACATTATTTTGTACCAAAACCACTAAACCTTCCATACCTGGAGACGTATTTTCTTCAACGTTAAAAATGGACCCTGAATACGAACATCTTACGTCTGGCAGGAGCGGTACGGTGAAAGTTCCTTGAACTCTTGTATTTTATTAGGCTGGTAATTTATTCCCGTGCTTTATGCAAGTTCAGTCGAGTCTGAAACTATGAAATGAAATTATTCCCATTTCCACACGAATTCAAACCACGGACAAAAAAAAATATATTTCCTCCCATTTTTCACTTTCTTCTTCTTCACTTAGAAAAAAATTGTCACACATCCCTGAGCTTTAAATGTTCGGAGAAAGCAGGAGAGGGTAGAGGGCAATATTTGCCAACAATAGATTTCTTTCTGTGTCATTTTGTATGGTTGAATACATTTGAACCGCGTTTCGAGGAAGAATGCTGAGGACGGAGTGCTTTCTCCAGTCTCCTCGAATTGATATTCGGCGATGCATGACAAATATTTTGTGGTTATTCCACCACATTTTTATCCCCCGTCCCCGATTTCTTTCGTTGATAGCCCCGAAAACTCCCGAGTTTTTTCCTTATGGAATCTTTTGAGAAATGATTCGAACCCAAACCTCAAACTTTCTCCAATTTTGAGGTTGAAACCGGGAATATTTCGGCAGCAATAACGGAAACGAAATTGCAAAGTTTTTTGGGGTTGCTTAAGGAAATTAGATTTTATTTACAAGTATGTGTATATACAAATTATTTCCCCCAATTGATTCCTTAGTAATCATAGCCATTACATTGAAAATTCGGGAGGCGGAAGGATTTGAAGTATAAGGAAGTCTCTGGGATTTTACACTCCAGTTACAATGAATTGCTCAAGAACTTTCTTGTAAGGGCTTCTTAGGTCAATGGCGAAAGGAGGGGACAAGCTTGTTGGGTTTCGTTTCTCTCCAGCAAATTCTACTTATCCTTTTATACGCACTTGCAAAATGTTATTTGGCCTCTATAACGAGCTTTTTAATTTTATTTTTGGGCGTTTTTCTTCTCTATAAGCATTTTAGAGAAGAAAAACTCTTTGCTGGTTTTTTACTCTCCTTCGTAAGTTGCTCGTATTATTGGACTTTCCCCGCAAATTTGATCCGTTTTCATTTCCATGCCTTTTTTAACTGCTTCTCGGATTATATATTTGTCGAGATTTTGTATTCTCTTCTCTTTCATTATTCGTTTTTATCTTTCCGTTTCAATTTACTTTTGATTTTTTTCCTTGCATTTTTGGATTGCTTGTCTCTTTTTCAATTTGTTATGTGCTCTCTCCCTTTCAATTTTCTGTTGATTTATTTCAATTTCTTTTGCTTATTTTTTTCAATTTTTGTTGGTTTTTATATAAATTTTTGTTAGTTTTTATTTAAATTTTCGTTTGATATTTTTCCTTCAATTTTCTTTTCTTTTGTTTCCTTCGATATTTGTTTGATATGAATCTTTGAATTTTCTTTTTTTTTGTTTCTTACGAGAGTTTCATTTGATATTCCTTCCATTTTCTTTTGCTATTTTCTTTTGAGTGTCTTTTGGTATTTTTCTTTTGAGCGTTTTTTGGTATTTTTCTTTCAAATTTCTTTTGGTATTTTGCTTTTGAATTTCTTTTGGTATTTTGCTTTCGAATTTCTTTTTGTATTTTTCTTTCGAATTTCTTTTTGTATTTTTCTTTCGAATTTCTTTTGGTATTTTTCTTTCGAATTTCTTTTGGTATTTTTCTTTCGAATTTCGTTTGGTATTTTTCTTTCGAATTTCTTTTATTATTTTGCTTTCGAATTTCTTTTGGTATTTTTCTTTCAAATTTCTTT
>JAQGBT010007077.1:0-11480 GCA_034698585.1 Disparrhopalites patrizii | reverse complement strand
GGACGAGTTACCCGGGTATTGCTTACCCCAAAGGGCATCTCCATGAGTATGCCTGGATAAGAACCTAACTATATATGCATATGTACATACATGCGTATGTACAATTCCTGCTGTATCTTACACATGAATAATATCAAACAACTTTCTTGGCAGTATGTGAGTTCACGTGTGGCAATTTAGAAATTGGCGTGTTTGTGTACTGCCCTCAAAATTGAGTTGATCATTTTTGCAAAACGTCATTCCTTTACATATATAGATGGAACAATCAGGGAAATTTATTATCTCGCTAACGAGCGTTTATGGCAGATTGCAGTTGCTGCCGTACAATGTCAAAAATGACGCACTTACAATCAAATCCAACAAGAAGAATAAAATTTTGCGCAATATCAACAAATTTCTGTTCCACTTCTACGCCCTCATTATTTCGATCTTATATGTAATCTCAATTGCCACGGGCACGATTTATGGGAAGGAAAAAACGGATTTTCAGAGTACCTGCTTAGGAGCAGCTCTAAATCTTTGGGTTTGTCGAATACTTTGGACGAATTGGATTGCCTTTGCTCACTGGATGAACGACCTTCTTAAGCTGGATTCCCAAGTCGTGTTGCCCGGAAGGCCATCGGGATTTTTTAAGAGAAATGCATCTACGGTGCACATTGCCAACGGTATAAATTTGGTCATATGGGTCATGTACGTGCTAAGGATGATAAAACACCCAGAGAAGCGCTACCATTTGTCTTCTTTGTGCATGAACAATCCTTGCGGACAATGCGTTCTCTCCATTGTACAAATGTACGTGTGTGGAATCCAATTCTGGACCAGCGGCTGGGTGGATGCCGCCATCGCTTTTCATTATCAGACGATACACAAGTCTTTGGGGTATTTTTAATCAATTTTATCATTGCGTCTCATATGTACTCTAAATTCGGTACAGTGGAGTATCGCCATAAAAAGTCTCTTTATAACAACATTTCTCCGTAACAACATAAATTTTCCAGCCCCTCGTACATGTAAGGTACATATTTAATGTTCCATATATAACAACATTTCCCCATAACAATATATTTTGTCCTTCCCTTCAGAGTTGTTATGTGGAGACACCACCGTACATTTTCAATTGAATAGAGACAAATGCTTTCCACTTTACCAATTTAAAAAATTTTGCGGAAGAGTTTATACTTTCTAGGATTCGAAAATGATACTTTTGATGGAATGCTTTTTATGGTTCAAAATTTTATGTTGTGTAGGATTTAAAAATTATGATTTTGCTGAAAACATTTTATGATTTAAACATTTTTATATACTTTCGATGACTTAAAAATGTATATATGCTTTTTTTGACTTTTTGATGCTTAACTTGAGCTATTTCATATTTAAAAATTTGTGTTGTTCACAATTTTTGGCGTTACGAATAGTTATGCTTTTAATTATAGAATTCCTTTATTCCTGGAGCATTTATGCATTGATTCTTTGAATTGAGGCTGTTTTTGATGGATTTCAAAAGACGGTGCTAAAGTGCTAATTTTGATATAAAAATAAAGAAAGACCATGGTACTCAATCAATTTGTTTCTATTTTGTAAATTTAGGAAGTTGATGTCAAACAAAGAAGAAGGAATGATGAAGCAGGTGTGTGAATACACACAGTTGCGTGTGCTGCAAATGGTAGCTGACGCTCACATTGCGGCCACTTGCACAATCATTTTCACGTGCTCGTCCGCTTTGGCAACCATGAATATCGTTCAGGCCGTGCTGACGCACTCCCTTAAGCCCGTCGTAACGGCCTTTGGACTGCTCATTCTGCTCAAGGTGCTAGTGTCTATCTGCGCCAATAATCATGTGTTGGCTTTGCAGTACTTGCGACAAGGTCGAAGAGCGTTCGTCTATCGAAAATGGTGGCGACGATATCTCAAGGCTGCTCGTCCGTTGAGCTCCAGAAATGGTAGTTTTGGATTTATCGATCAAGGACTTGCGCTCACGCTAGCTGATATCATCGTGAGTAACTCCGTATCGCTCTTTGTGGCTCATTCCGCATTGTGACTTCTTCGTTAGGTGTTTGTTATTAATTCTTGGTTACAGTATTCCAAGTATGTTTATTTGTAATATCACATACAGTGGAGTCTCTCTATAACAAGTCTCTTTATAACCACATTTATCTAACAACATTATTTTTCAATCCCTTTGTAAATTGGTGGTAAGATGTGTATTTAATGTTCTATAATATGTAACAACATTTCGTTGTCACCATATGTCTCGCCCTGCCCCTCAGAGTTGTTATATAGAGACTTCCCTGTAGAATTACTCATAAACTTGGAATATGAATAATACGTCTTATAGCCTTCCTAATTCAACAATTACGTAATGCATCTTTAATACACATGCATTTTTGGGCAAAATAACCATGAGTCTAAACGTTCCGAGCATTCCGAAATAGCTAAATCAACGTATTTTAGGTCTTGAAAAGCATATTTCTTTGAATGCCAATTGTCGAGTACAACGATCGCGAATAGAAGGATTTTATTATGAATTGGCATTCCGTTTTATCCAATTCATACTTGGGAACAAATTGTAGCGAACATTTTGGATGAAATCAGGTAGAGATGTCCATATTTCCATCCCTAATTATCACGGTCGAACTGTTTAAATCTAAACTTGCGGAAGATAAAATACATAAGAGTGCATCTCTTACATATACTTCTTCTTTTCTGTGAATAGTATACATATGTATCACTCACTTGCTTATATGTTTATGTGTGTGTGTGAAATTGAGAAATGTTTTTGTGACGTAAGCAAATTTAATGAACGTTGTCTGTCAAGGTCAATGCAACCTGCACTTTGTTATATGATACGACTAATATACATGTATTGTAAGGAAAGAGAGCAGCTCTTTTCATTCTAGAAAAATTAGGTTTTTCTAATGTCTTCTAGAAAGTTCCGTGAAAGTTTTGAAATGAGTCATTCAAAACGTTTCATAATTTGGTATAAATACGAGAGTTGTATTTTCAACGGTAACAGTAATGTTTTATCGGTTTTATTAAATTGTTGTAAGTGACGACTGCCTCGTGTAATAAAATTGGTTTTCGATTCGTGAAAAGTACCAAGTCTTTTTAAATCTCAAGTGGGAGTCTTAAGTTCCTCCGGTTATTATTCACCGCTACGTATCTCATAAACTAACTGGGTTAATTCCAAACATTTGTTTGCTTTAACCAATTCAATGCTTAAAGAGTTCATGAGGACGCTTTTGAATAGACTCATGTAAAGGAGAATGCTTTAGTCACAACCAGGAGGGCTAAGCATTGCTGTAACGCAATCCAACATTGTGGCAGCATATTACTTAGAACTCATATCTTAATAAATAACGTTACAGGGCGACAAAAGGTAGTCTTGGTAGAATCAAGTTTATTAGAAGTGAGATATCTTTATTTATGTAGAGTCAAGAACGAGATAATACAGAAATAATCATATATCCACACAAAATATATTCCAATGGGAAAGCATTTATAAAATAATATTTCCATAGCCGCAAATATTAAAAATCAATGTAAAATGAAATATTGGAAGAATAGTATATTAATGCCATTCTTTTTTATGAATTTAACATATGAGTATACTTACTACTTTCTGAATGTGGACAGCATTCTGATGTTTTCTAAACATTTCCCCGTCTTTGTTTTTTACATGTTTTTAACTACGTGCGTTGGTGTGAAATATGTTTAACAAAACAACAACTTCAGCACCAAACGAATTTGATTAATGCCGTGTCGTTTTCTGAGGGATCGTATTGTGCTTGCAAAGATACTATGTAGATTTTAATTAAAAACGGTTGCACACAATTCCTGATCAAATATGTGGTATTGTTTATTGTGTTCAGGTGTGCCATTCGATATTGAGGCAAATATTTTCGAAGCGTGCTGGTTTCCAACATAAGACATCTCACAGCCCATGATATACCAGTGTACATAGAAATGTATGGCTTTACCTAGAAATTCTCTAGCGTGTATAACCGGCGTTCATTTGATATCAGCATATAGATAGATGCTGTTTAAAATTTCTAACAAATACGGCCCACCTGAATTCCGAACATATGAAACTGTATATAGCGTATAGCTTATGTTTCTGATTAATAAAAAATTGTTTGTCTTAAAAATGAGTTTCTAGTCCCACCTTTCGGTTGAGTTGGAAAATTTGTAGTGTGCTTCGCACCAGCAAACGCCCTCCTATGTGTATGCTACAAAAGCAAATATACACAATCAAACGAATTTCTTGTCTGCATGTGGGCGCACGTGTTTTAATTAAGAAACAGAGGCGTTTATGTACTGCTCTTATAAACCAGTTTATCGTTTCTATACGGAAAGAATGTCATTTAATTATTGAAAGGGATGGAGCAACCCCACAAATTTATTATTTTTCTAACGAGTCTTTACAGCAAATTGCAGTGGTTGCCGTACAATGTGAAAAATGACGTACTTAAAATCAAATCCATCAAGCAGGATAAAATTTTGTATAATGCCAACAAATTTCTTGTCTACTTCTACACCGTTATAATTTCGATCATTTGTGCAGTCTCAAATGCCACGGGCAAGCTGCAAGGGAATGAGAAAAAGGATTTTCAGACTATATGCTTAGGAGCATCTGTAAATTTGTGCGTTTGTCGAATACTCTGGACGAATTGCAATACATTGGGACAATGGATGAACGACCTTCTGAAGCTGGATTCCCAGGACAAGTTGCCCGGCAGGGAATCAGGATTTTTGAAGAGAAACGTATCTACGATGCACATTGCTAACGGTATAGATTTGGCCATATGGATATTGTACGTGCTAAGGATGATACGGCACCCGGAGAAGCGCTACCATTTGTCTTCATTCAGCATGAACAACCCTTGGGGACAAGGATTTCTCTGTGTACTACAAATGTACGTGTGTGCAACCCAATTCGGAATCACCGGTTGGGTTCATGCCGTCATCGCTTTTCATTGTCAGACGATACACAGGACTTTGAGGTATTTTTATCAACTATAGGGTAATAGTGAACTAATGGCTAGTGAAATTCACCCAACGAAAACCTGACCACAGTCACTAAAACTTTAAATATAAATACATACTGACTAACAATAAGTGACAAAATGCTGAAAGCACGCTACAGTGGAGTCTCTATATGACCAGTCTCTTTATAACAATATTTCTCTATAACAACATTATTTGTTCCGCCCTTCGCGCATGTAAAGTACATATTTTATGTTCTCTATAACAACTTTTCCCTGCAACAATATTTTTTGCTCTTCACTTCAGAGTTGTTGTATAGAGACTCCGCTGTACAGAAATTGACTGAATGTTCCCACTTTTCTGCTGCTTTTAGCTCTGAAAGTGTAAAATTCAGATGAAGATATTTAAACCAGCAAGGTGGGAATATTCAACCGATTTCTGAAGCTTACTGACAGCATTTTTGGGCACTTTTTTTGGCTTTCATGGAATTTTGCTTTATAGTGTAGCTTTGCCCTTAGTCTTTATGTCACTTACATTTGCCTTTATACACGTGTTTTTAGTTACTTTAGGCAATTATAATTTTGGTTATTATACTTTCGGCAATAATACTGTTGGCAATAATTATACTTTTGGTTATTCCACATTTGATTAATATAATTTAACATGCGTTTTATTATTTAAACATTTGAACTGCACAGGATTCTAAAATTTGCGCTTTTTATTATTTCAAAATGTATGCTGTTTTAGGGTTTTAAAAATGCATGTTTTTATGACTTAAAAATTTGCGCTATTGATCGCACTAAAAAATTCGAGCTATTTACGATTATAAAACCTGAATTGGTTACAATTTTAAACGTTGCAGTGGAGTCTCTATATAACAAGTCTAAAGCAAAGGGCGAAAAATAATGTTACGCGGAAATGTTGTAATATAGAACACTAAATCAGCACGTTACATGTACGAGGGGCTGGAGAAATAATGTTCTTACTTCTTACAGAGAAATGTTGTTATAAAGATACTTGTTGCAGAGAGATTCCACTGTACATATAATATTTGTTATAGATTTGCTTAACACGTGGAATATTTAGGTATTTACCGTGGAGTATCTTTATAACAACATTTCTATATAACAACATTGTTTTTTCCGCCCTTCGCACATATGTATATAAGGTATACACATTTTATGTTCTACACAACAACTTTTCCCTGTAACAACGTTTTTTGCCATTCCCTTCAGTGTTGTTACAGTCGAACCTCTCTATAACGGGCTCCCTTATAACGGTTTCCTCTCTATACCGGTTGCTGAAAATGCTTCCCTCAAAAACTTTCTCCAATTGTGAACATAGAAATTTCTGTTCTCTATAACGGTTTTTCGTTATAACGGGGAAAATATGCTGAATTAAGGGGAACCGTTATAGAGAGGTTCGACTGTATCGCCTCCAATGCATTCTATGAATGAAGGCCATATTTATGTGGTTCAACAGAACGTGCTAATTTTCATCTTATAAATAACAGCGGCGAATAGTTTCACTCATGACTATTAGGGAGTTTTGGCTAACATGAAACTGCTACTTTCACATTCACTTTACCAACAACGTGACTCCTCCCTCTCAGGTAAAGCAGAGGGCGGGAGGGTCTGACGTCATCACTTTTGTTGGTAAAGTGTATGTGAAAGCAGCAGTTTCATGTTAGTCAAAACTCCCTATTTTTGTTGTAAATTTAGGAAGTTGATATCAAACAAAAAAGAAGGAATGATGAAGCAGGTGCGTGAATACACACAGTTGCGTGTGCTGCAAATGGTAGCTGACGGTCACATTGCAGACACTTGCACAATTATGTTCACATTCTCGTCCGTGTTGGCAACCATGAATATCGTTCAGGCCGTGCTGACGCACTCCCTTAAGCACGTCGTAACGGCCTTTGGACTGCTCATTCTGTTGAAGGTGCTAGTGTCTATCTGCGCCAATAATCATGTGTTGGCTTTGCAGTACTTGCGACAAGGTCGAAGAGCGTTCGTCTATCAAAAATGGTGGCGGCGATATCTCAAGGCTGCTCGTCCGTTGAGCTCCAGAAATGGTAGTTTTGGATTTATCGATCACGGACTTGCGCTCACGCTAGCTGATATCATCGTGAGTAACTCCGTATCGCTCTTTGTGGCTCATTCTGCATGGTGACCTCTTCGTTAGATGTTTTTAATTCTTGGCTATGCAGACTTGCTTCAAGGGTTTATCTTAAATATTGCATGCAGTAGTGTCTCTCTATAACAAGTCCAAGTGCAACAATATTCTCTGCACACTGTACAACAATAGTTCACGTTCCTCCCAAAGTATCAATGCACTGTAAAAATGCATACTCTAATCTTTTCTGTAACAACAATGTCTTACGGGACGTCCCCAATGTACCGCACATATGTATATTTCTGTCTATAACAACACTATCATTGTCGGACGCTAAAGAAGCCAAGAGTCTAAACCTTGCGAGGGAGTCAAATCAATGCGTTTTAAGCAAAGTCACGCATAACCTTTTAAAATTAATTGTGAGCATATGTGTTAAAATTAATAGGCACATTTTTCTTGTATTATTTCCAAATCAATCCAGTATTGCAGTTATTCCAGTTCACAAAATCTTTCTATATGGTCCCAACCACAATTACATTAGCCACTGTTTTATTTGCATTTTATACACACCAAATGGCGATGTGTTTACAAATCATACAAATTGCGGAGTAATCCTGAAAAATGAAAATAAAAACATTGACTTGGTCTAAATCTATTTGGGCGCAAGTTGGTAATTGTTATTCGTACTTTATTTCTTCACGAAGATTTAACCATGTAGTAGTATGTACATACATACATACATGCATGCATAGGTATTATGTATCTTCAACAAAACACATAACATACATACACATTGTAATATTGTATATTTTGTTATGTATATTGTCATTACGCATTCTAATATGTAACGATACATTCTATACGATATAATGCCATGTAATCCGTAATACCAGGGACCTTTTGTAACATACAGCAAAGGTAGGATGGAAATTGGTTTCCCTAAATTGCACTTGCTTCCGGTCTTACACGAAAACAGGTCGTCCCTGAATATTGCTTGAATTGATCCACAAACAAAAATTACGTCAAGAGTTTGGGCTCCAATTTTAAGTACCAACTCTGCATAGATTCTATCACCCCTGAGGCCATCCACGATACCAAAGTACAGTGGAGTCTCTATATAACAACTCTGAAGGGAAGGGCGAAAAATTTTGTTACAGAGAAAAGTTGTTATGTAGAACATAAAATATGTAGCGTACATATATGTACGAAGGGCTGAAAAAATAGTGTTGTTATATAGAAAAACTGTTGTAAAGAAACTTGTTATAAAGAGACTCCACTGTATATGTCCGAATTGCAATAAATTACACAGCTAAATGCGTTTCTTTTAAATTGAGCTTACACAAAACGGAAATAATTTTGGATTACGCAATTCCACATTCGGCGGACCCCCAATATATACCACTTGTCTGTAATACAAAGTACTCAGGAGAATTTATGTGTGGAATTTTTAAAGGTGAGCTGTGCAGGTTTCTTTAAAATAGGCTGTACAAAATATTGCTTTAATTTTACTTACGTCCTTTGAAGAGTTTGTGGATGTAGAAATCAGAGTAAGAAATTTATCCAGTCTTGCTTGGAGAAATGACACATTTTTCAAGGTCAAGAGATGCTACGATTTTTTACATGGACACAGTAAGGCTATAATCAGTACCTACTTCGAACAAGCAAAAATACAATGTGAGGGAACGACAATGCCATCATGTGGTGGCTGGAGAGAGAGGAGTGATGGCGCATGGGCAAGGAGGGAGCGAGACGGCCGTCCGCTCTGGTTATGGTTTGTATAAAGGGAGTTGTGGCGAGCGGGAGCGAGGAGTCTGAATTTGGAAGCCGCCTGGAACATTCAATAAATATATAATTATTTTCCTGCCGAAAATCCTCTTGTGGACCTCGTGGTGTTTTTGTTGCATTTTTTTTCTGGTTTTTAGACATTCTTTTATTCTTTCATTTTTATCATTACATTATATGGGAATTGTGCCTACAGTATAGGGAAAGAAATATTATTTAATATTTCAGGAAATTTTGTGAAATAGAGGGAATTTGGAGGGGAATTATTTGTATGTAGTGTGTGAAAGTTTATTCTTTTATTTCTTTTCAGGAAATTAATCCTGAATATTCCCTATTCTCACAACAACTGCATCAAAAATGAAATATCTTCGTTCATATTTTGTGAAAGCAACGAAACAAATTTCAAAAAACAATTTCAAAATTTGTCCAAAATTAATTTTTAGTCCTTCACAGCCTGAAATAGAATAATCGCGCCTATTTATTCTTTCGCTGGCAAAATTTTATACCCGATTCAAAATGCTTCACTTTGACATAAAAACGGTGAACTAGAGCTCAAAAGAAGCAGACAAAGCAAATGTCTGCGTAATTTCAACAAATTTCTATTCTATTACTACACTGGCATTACGTCGTCCATTTGC
Organism: Disparrhopalites patrizii; assembly: GCA_034698585.1. NCBI lineage: Eukaryota > Metazoa > Arthropoda > Collembola > Symphypleona > Sminthuridae > Disparrhopalites > Disparrhopalites patrizii. The sequence continues at coordinate 1,962 of JAQGBT010007077.1, read as the reverse complement.
GTAGTGTCAATTGCTGTGGGGAGAATTCATGGGAAGGAAAGAAGGGATTTTCAGAGCGCGTGCATCGGAGCGTTTTTGAATGTGTGGGTTTGTCGGATTCTTTGGACGAATTGGAATGGCTTTGCCCAGTGGCTCAATGATCTTCTGAAGCTGGATTCTAAAGCAATGTTGCCTGGAAGAACATCGGGATTTGTGAATAAACATGTATCGACGCTGCATATTGTCAATGGTATAAATGTCACCCTATGGGCGGTGTGCGTGTTCAGAATGGTACAGAATCCGGAAAAGTCCTACAACTTGTCTTCATTGTACATAAACAACCCCTGGGGAGGAAAATTTCTCTGCATTCTTCACATTTGTATTTGTGCAATTCAGTTTTGGACCACCGGATGGGTGGATGCCGTCCTCGTTTTCCATTATCGTACTATACGGACGGCTTTGCCGCACAGTCGACTCTCGCTATAACAGCACCCTATAAAGCATCAAATTTTGCTTGTTATAGCGAAAAACTGTTATAGAGAACATACATTTCTATGTTAACAAATGGAGAAAGTTTTTGAGTGGAGCATTTTTTGCTGCTGCTATAACGAGAGTACAGTTATACGGGGGACTGTTAATGAGAGAGTCGACTGTATAATAAAATCTATTTATTTCATCAACAATACAGTGGAGTCTCCCTGTAACAAACCTGTTGATAGCATGATTTTCTCTATAATAAGATTTGTCATTCCCATGTAGCATTTATACATTATGAACTTGTTCTGTATAACAATATTTCTATAACAACATTTCTCTGTGAGGAAATATTTTTCCCCGCCCTTCACAGTAGAATACAAGTGCTAGAAGTTCTCTATCACAAAATTCATTTTTGGAGCGAGCTTTAGTGTGAGAATACAGTGGACTCTCTTTATAGCAACTCTCCTTATAACAACTTTTACTCTATACATACTTTATTTTTCAGCCCTTAGTATATGTAGTGTACATATTAAATGTTCCAAATAACAACTTTTCTATATAACAACCAATTTTGCCCTTCCCTTCAGGGTTGTTATAGCGAGAGTCCACTGTAAACACCGCGCTGGAGCCAAATCATCAAGATTCTAATAGAATTCTGTATATTTTGCATTAAAACACATGCACATATGTATTAAAAATGGGATTTGTATACTTTAGTACATATAATTTTTTCCAAACATTACTCATGTTCCGTATAGCAACATTTCTTTATTCGTCCTTCTCGTAAATGTGGTTATACAGAGATTCCACTGTATACGTGATTAGTTAATACGCTAAAAATATATACATATATACAGTCGAACCTCTCCATAACAGTTCCCCTTAAATCAGCATATTTTCCCCATTATAACGAAAAACCGTTATAGAGAACTGAAATTTCTATGTTAACAATTGGAGAAAGTTTTTGAGGGAATCATTTTCCGTCACCGGTATACAGAGAAAACCGTTTTAAAGGAGCCCGTTCTAGAGAGGTTCGACTGTATATGCAACCTAAAATTGTGGTACCATTATAATTTTAGGGCTTTAAGAATGAGCAAAAAAGGAGACTATATTAAGTGTTGCACCGCTGCACAAGGGTATACACAACTGCGTGTACAGACGAACCTCTCTATAAGATAAGATAAGGTATGATTTTATTGCATCCTTCGGGTAATGCATGGATACATATAATATTTGCATTACATTTTTCCTCCAAAGTAATTATATACTCATCCAGTGACTTATATTATCAAATAGTAGAAAAACTAAAATGAAATGAATAAATAAATGAATAAGTGAAAGTGAAATGAAAATAAAGATACTATAGCATAGATAGGTATTATGAATTCATGTCTTGTCATTTGATTGTATAACTGAGAAAATACTAATGTGTTGATTTAAGGGGAACTATTATAAGGAGGTTCGACTGTGATACGTTTTCCGTGATGCCCCAATAGCTTTCCGAAT
>JAQGBT010007076.1:0-11484 GCA_034698585.1 Disparrhopalites patrizii | reverse complement strand
TCTATTTATCTCTTTATATCTTCTATTTGTCTCTTCATCTCTTCTATTTATCTCTTTATATCTTCTATTTGTCTCTTTATCTCTTCTATTTGTCTCTTTATCTCATCTATTTGTCTCTTTTTCTCTCTCTATTGATCTCTTTATCTCTTCTATTTGTCTCTTTTTCTCTCTCTATTGATCTCTTTATCTCTTCTATTTGTCTCTTTGCTTCTCTCTATTAGTCATTTTTCTCTCTATTGGTCTCTTTGCCTCTCTCTATTTGTAATTTTTATATCTCTATTTGTCTCTTTGCCTCTATCTATTTGTAATTCCTCCCTCTCTATTTGTCTCTATCTATTTGTCATTTTTCTCTCTCTATTTGTCTTTTTGTCCCTCTCCATTTGTCTCTTTGCTTCTCTCCATTTGTCTCTTTTTATCTTATTTATTTTTCTCTTTGCCTCTCTCTATTTGCCTCTTTGTCTCTCTCTCTCTCTCTCTTTGTACATTTATCCTTGTTTTTGCCCATTTATCCCTCTCTATTTTGCCTGTTTATGCTTCCTTCTTTCTATTTGTTTACGCTTCTCTCTCTTTCCCTTTCTTTGTCTCTCTCCAACCCTTTCTTGGATACTCTCCGTCTCTCTTATTGTGACTCTTCCTGTCCACGTATCTCTTCCACTCGCGTTCATCTTCTCCCTGTTCCTATTTCTCTCATTTCCCCGTTCTCCTCTCTTCCTCTCTAACCGTCTCCTTTCGTCTGAGCATCTCTTTTTTCCTAATTCTTTTTCTCCCGATTCTCCCGCTTTCCTATGCGCTATCTTCCTCTTTCTCTCCTTTTTTCTCATTTTTCTAATCTCTTTCTCGCACTGTCTCATGATTATGCGGGAAGTATAATTAGAATCCCATTTGCATTGTTTACTCTTAGTGCCCAAGTCAGGTAGTCAAGGGTTTGACAGATTTTTACCAGCACCACATAATCAATGTAGGAACGCTCTCCCTATCCCCTCTTACTCCCCTCAAAGAGCAAGAAGGGAGGAGAAGCAGAGAAGTAAATCACAAAGAAGAATTTGAAGACAAGTGTATGTAGCTCCTTCGCCCTCAAACTTATTGTTAATTGTAATAAACAATGTAGCAGGAACAGCAAACACATTTTTTTTCTGGTGTACTATTATACATGTAATATATGTATAACTCAGACATTCCCATATAAAATTGGTACTCTCCCATGTAAAAGCCAGTGGATCTGTATTTAAAAGCTGTACACATTTAGTCATTCCTCCTCCTTCCATGAATATTGCAAGGGGTTTGTACTGCCAATTAAAATTGTTAAACAGTAATAATAGTAATAATAATAGTGATGGAGGTGGAAGGGGGGAGAGGGGGGGGGAAAGATATTTTTTCAAATTTATTTACACAGGCTCATGTTGTCAACACTCAAGTCCCATTTAAAGAGCTCTCTTAATGACTTACTAACACCATTATTATTAATACGCTCAACCAAAACATCATCTCCTCTCCTTTCTTTTGGACTTGAGTCAACAGATTATGTCGTGCCTATTAATACTAAGCAGGAGGCGGGGTGGGTGAGTCACTTGACATTACAAAGGTCTGAGTCTGACAGTATAATTACGGGTATAGTTCCTCGAAACAATTCCTCCGATATAATCTCGTGAATCGTTCGCGAGAATACAGGTAAACTTATGGGAGATACATATTATATCTAATTCGGAGAGGATGTTTAGAGAGATATTTTTGGACAGAAATTATGGAGAAAGCAGGACGAGAGAGACAAGACTGGAGTCACTTTTTTGGAGAAAATCTAAGGACAACAGAAGATAGGGAGAGAAGGCAAATGTGGGGAAATCCACAGAAAAGGGAAGAGAAAATGAAGAAAATTTGCGAAGATAAAAGGAGAAACTAAAAGAAAAAGTAAGCTGCAAAGATAAACGGAGAAATTAAAAGAAACAGAAAATTGCAAAAACGAATGGAGAAAATACTAAAACTAGAGAAAATGAGACAAAAGGGAACAAAAATGGAGAGAAAGTGAATGCAAAAAAGAAAGAATGGCGACAGAAAATATGTAGTGAAAAAAAGGTGAAAGAAATGAAAAAGGGAGAAATAAGGAGAGAACGCAAAAAAAAACAAAGGAAATAGAGAATGCGAGAAAGTAAAAGAAAAGAAGAAGCAAAAGAGAAAGAATAAGTGAAAGCGTGAAAGAACAAAGAGAGAAAGAATGTCAGAAAAATAAATAAAAAAAGAAAAAAGAGAGAAAGTGAAATAAAAAAGGAAGAGAGAATGTGAAAAGAAAAAAGAGAGAGATAATGCCAGAAAGTGAAAGAAAAGTGGAAGTAAGAAAGAAATGGGAGCATAAAAGAAAATAGAAAAATGTAAGAAAATTAGTTATTTATGTAAATAAATATAAGACCACGTTCGAAGAGAAACTGCATTACATTGAGAGAAAGCAAAATTATTCAAGACTTTGTGAAAAAAATGACGCGTAGTAGAGATTTACAATTATGCATGTCCATATGTATAACACAGGCGTGTAATGTATTAAATGCAAGATATAATTACATATATTCAATCGTATGTCAAATTAATGCTATATGTATATATTAAAAAACAAAATGAAATCAATATGGGTACAATTTGCGACAAACTGTATAGTAGATATTACATATGCAATAAAATAGTTTAAGGCAAGGAATTTTGGATCTATTAAGGAATTTGACCCAAGAAATACCGATGTTTGCCATGAAAAGCTCATGCATACATACACGCACGAAAATAATCAGAATGCCCAATGAATTCCTAATGAGTGGGAGTAAATTAAACCAGTACAAAAAGGAGTGGATGAGTGTGCAAAAATTAGGACTTGTAAAGATGGTTCTAAGCTTGGTAATAAAAATCCAAAATAACCGGCCATTATAATCATCGTCACAACCACATTTTTATTAGAGTCTGTCCACACACAAGCCATTTGCACCACAATAGCCCCACTAATAATAATTTCCCAACAAGGATTTAGTCACACTTGTTATTATGACAAGGAAATGCGCTGCACATATGTACACTTTACATACAGGTACAGATTTCTTCCTTGTCTCACCGGCGCTCATGTCATCGAGTAGTTATAAATTTTCAAGGCAAATTAGCACCGTATAACAATTTTAAAAAAGACATAATTTTTTTTAGTGGTGGGCTGTAATAAAAAAAAATAGGGAAATATAATAGTGTATGAAAAATGTCTCCCCAGGCTTAACGCTTTGGTTCCGTGACTGAGTGACTGACTGACAGAGAGTCAACAAAGATTCTTTTAACGGTGGAGCATTATGGATTTACAACAAGGCATTTCCTCAGGAGGAATAAACGTTTTCTTCAAATTGGGACTGGAAAGGCACAGTTGTGAAGAGAGAACGTGACAAGCAGGGCAACAGAGACAGTAAAACATGGAGAAAGTGAGAGAAGACAATATGATAAAAAAGGGAAAAAGGAGAAAAGAAGAGAAAGAAAAATTATTAGAGAAAAAATGAAAATAGGGAAGGAGAAAGGAAACAATTGAAAAAATTGAACAACTGAAATGCAGAGAAAATGACAAAAAGGAGAGATAAAGTGAGAGAAAATATGACAAAAGAGAAACAAAGATAGAAACAATACGACAAAAGAGGGAGAAACAGAGAGAAAATATGACAACAGAGAGAGAGAAAGAAAGAGAAAAAAGGACAAAAGAGGGAGAAAGAAAGAGAAAAATACAAGAAAGACAAGGAACGCAAAGATAGAGAGAGAAATAAGGGGAAATGAAAAGAAAGCCGAAACAAAGGGAGGAAGGGAGCAAGAAAAAGAAAAAAGGAGGAAGAAAGAGAGGAAGAACAAGGAAAAAGGAGAAAAAAATAAGAAGGAAGAGAGCAAGAAAAAAGAAAGACTGGAAAGATAAATAAATATAAGCATTGACGGCAGTCAGAGAGAGAAAAAAAAGAGAGAAAAGAGAAGAAAAAGAAAGAAATAGACCGAAAGCTTAATGAAACAGAAATATAAATAAAAAAGAAGAAAAATGACGAAAGAAGGAATTACTAAGAAAAACGGGAAGGAATAGAGAGAAAATCATAAAATCAAAACAGAGCGAGAAAGAGAGAGAGAGAGAGAGAGAGAGAGAGAGAGAGAGAGAGAGAGAGAAAGAAGAAAAAAGGAAGGAAGAGATAAAATGGGAGAAGAAAACTGAGTAAAGAAAAAGTAATAACTTTTTGTAGAAAAAATGGGAAGAGAAGGAGAGAAAGGAGAAAAAAGGAAAGGGAGAGAAAAACAATGGGAAAAAAGCTGACGTGAGGAGCTGAAAATATTTTGCTTTAAAAAAATTCAGGTGCGAGAGGACGATGTTGGCAAACGTAATTAGGGAGCCTCAAGCGGCACACAAACCCAGATGCATACATACATACATAGGAATTGCAAAAGGGAAGAAAAAAAACTTTGAAAGGAGAAGCTTTTATGTGTAACTATGTTTATTTTAGTAATAATCAAATATGATCCAAGTTCCCCTTTAAATCCACATATTAACAAAAAAAAAGAAAGCTCCCCTTGAACAAAAAAAGAAGCCTGGGCAAATAAACGGGAACTACTAAAACGTGAGCAAGTCTCAATTTCTTCCTTTGCCCGGAGGCTACCTACTTTTTTTTGCAATGCAAAATTAGTTTTACCTCCTTGTCACTGTCTGTATTGCCAACAAAATTGTATAGAAACATTTTTGCAAATCAAATTTCGGGCAAATAAAAACTTGCTGAAAGTCAAAGAATCAATAAATCATTCCTTAATCATTTTAATCCCATAAAAATATTTTTTGAGAGCAATTTCCTTCCATACTGACAAATGTGTGTATTTGTCATATTACAAATGTTAAAAAATCCACACATGGATTTCGACAGAAAATTTCCACGAAAAAAAAAAAACTCAAAATTGTATTTACATTTTATAAGTAAATTCCTAAAGAAAAATGTTTGTTCATTCCAAATTGCAAAGTCCCTCAAAAATGTCATTACAAATTTTAATTCCACTGTTTTATTCTCATTGTTGCGCTATTGCTGTGGGGAAAAGGAAAAAAATTGCATAATTGAACGGGACAATACCGGCCGTATCCTCTCTCTCTCCCCCCAAAAAAAAACAAATTAACGTCAAAGCAAAATCACTCATCCATGGAAAAATCGACATTATACCAAATAGCATTATACCAACATAAGAGAAAAGTAGATAAAAGGGAACAAAGTCAAAAAAAAAAGTATAGAAAAAAAGGATCAAAATCAACAGAGCGAAACGTGAGAGATGGAACAGTAGAACAGCTTTTGTATCTTTCAACGCATTTTTTGCGTGTTTATCCCCCCAAAAAAACTTCAATGTTGATTAAACATTTTTTTTCACCCATTTTTTCCCCTCCTCATAGGTGAGTGAGCCCGAGGCACACGTGATTGTTATTGTTTGTCTATGATTACGTGAGTTGCTTTTCTGGCCATTTTTTCTACAGCTCTTCTACACACATTTAACAAAATCTCTGAACATTTACCCTTTGGATTCCCCAATATATGTCTTTGGACTTTCAGTTTCAACTTTTTTTTTTTAATACTAAATCTCTTCATTTTTATACGTACAAAGTATGCATGTGCGGCCAGGAAAAAATGGTGTTAGTAGGATGATAGCGGGTTTTTCTTCCTGGGAAAAGTGAAAAATGGAGGAGACCGCACAGGCTACTTAGAATGTAAATAAAAATGAAAGAAAAATGGTCAGATTATTATTACATGGTTCATATGTGTACATACGGCATAGACATGTGTAAGTACCTCAGGTGATTAATTAGTTCGTGGGAATCCACGTGTGGACATGCAAGAGGAGATGGAAGGAGGAATTTCCTTTGGGGAAGTCGTGGGAACAACAGAAATTGAAATTGTTGGGACATCAAATGTGTGAAGGAAGAGATTGAGACAGAAAGTGAAAGAGGGAGAATGAGAGAAAAAGAGAGAGAAAAAGAGAGAGAAAAAGAGAGAGAGAGAGAGAGAGAAAGAGAGAGAGAGAGAGATTGTGCAAGGTCAAAAGGAGTGAAGGAATAATTAATTATAATTACAAATTCTCTAACATAATCATTCCTACTATTGTCACATTGAAGATTTGCCAACTTCCTCGGTCACGAAGGGAATTTTTGGACTCTTGACATCATCAAGGCAAAACATGGGCAACTTTTCATGATTTGTACTCTTCCCAGATGGAAATGGCAGCAAAAAAAAAATCATCCAGGAAAAAACATTAATTTTGAAATATTTTTTCGGATGTTTTTCATGGGGAAATATTAACACTTCTTTTCGTCCAGAACGTTCTAAGATTAAAGTTTAAAAAAAAACTGAGTGGCGGTTATGTTTAACAAAAATGGTCACTTTGCGCATACACATTTCCAAACATTTCTTGAAAACTTTCTTTTCTGTAATTGTTATTTAAATTCCGGGATTTTTTTAGTGGAATTTTAAATGCTGAGAAAATGTCCCTCAAAAATCGTATTCGGAAGTAACTCCTTTTGGAAATTCTCAAGCGTCCTTTTAAATTCGTCAGAAACCATTGTGCCCTTGGCATTTCCACATGCTGCGGGCTAGACAATTATTATGTGGCAAAAATTACAAGGGGTGCCCTTTGGGAGTACTTTATAACTGAAATATGTGTAGGGGAAAATAGTCAAAATAATTCATAATGTACATTAGTACAGAGGAAGGAGGTAGGTGTGTTTATGTGTTATGTAAATCTGTAAACAAAATTGTGTACAATCAGTGTCGTAGTATATTAAAAAATATTAAAACAATAGGTACTACCAATACACCTGGCCTGACTCTCTAATTGACCCTGGGCGCTACCGTGTAAATGTGCTTACTCATAAAGGTGCTTACTTGAAATGCAGCAAAACAAAAATATTTCTTTGGCTGTCAAAAATGATGACGAAGAATTCCTCAAAAAATATAAGATCAAAGGGGAGGGGAAATAAATAGTAATCATAGTGAACAAGTCAATAACAAAATGTCAGATTTGGTCCTGCATACAAAATTTTTCGTAGCCTTCGATACCTGCCGATAAAATACTAATTGGTCCCATCCCCCAACAAAATTGTTGCAAAAGAGCCAGAATCTTTAAAAAAAACAAATAATTAGGAATTCTTTGACCATAATTAGTTTGGGGAGGTTTATTAGTGAAGGGGATTTCTCAATCAGTGTGATTCCCTTTATTTGTTTTTCTGGGTCAATGTTACGCAGGTATTCCCGGAGGATTTTTATATACTATAACTGGCATCTTTTTAATATAAGTTTTCCTTCATTAATTTTTTTTTCAGTGTTAATTTTGTTTACAATTAAATTGAAAAACGCTTAAATTGTTTTTTAAAAAATACTGCATCGACATTGCATCCAAAAATCTCACTTTTGTGGATCTTGAAAATATGTATTTAAGGGCCGTGGAAGGTGGGCCCTTCTTATTAATTTTTAATTACGTACAAACATCTAAATAGTCGTAATTAGGGCATTTTTCCCCTTCATTAATTAAAAGTGGACCTGACCATTGCACTTACACGTCAGAACGTGCCTTCCCGGTTGGCACCATGTAATCTTAACGCAGCAGACATTCCGATTTTTACGGAGCTAATTACAGGCATGGACATTAAATGTCCATTTAATTGTACCATTTGATTCATACAGTTTTGCAATGACATGTAAAAAGTCCCATAAAAATTGATTGCATACATTAATAACTGCTTGGTCATTATTACAAATACAAAGAATGAGGGTGTTTTGTAGTAATTAAACGCCATTCGTACATTTTCCCTGAAATACAGAAACGAATTTGAACGTACAAAGATACTTCACACTAAACTCACCGTCTTTGGGAACGAAATGTTGGAATAACGATGGAATTTCAAGGAGTCCCATGAATAAAATAATTATATTGTTTTGATGCCCCCTAAAATTTTATGGGAGATTTCGAGTAAATGTTCCAAGCCGGAATCTTGTTGGAGAGAAGGAAATCTTGAAAAGAAAGTGGCTAGTTTGGGTCCTTAATTGGATTAATATGCATTGGCTTGGTATACAGATGGATTAGGCTTTAGAAAAAAAAATCAATTAGTTTAATCACAGAAAAAATAGGACTTTTAATAGAATTTGGACAAAACCATTTTTTGGGGGAAGTTTTTCTGTGTGCTTGTGTGAGAGGCAGATTGAGAGAGAGAGAAAGGAGGAATCGATTGTTATGATGTTATAGGAATAAACAAGGTAATATAATTGTTACTTTCAAAGGAAATTATTTTCACAGTTACCACAAAGAGAGAGAGAGAGAAAGAGAGAAGAGAAAAAAGGAGCTGGATAATTACAATGTGTATGTATTTGATACATTACAACCTTAGCCTTGAGGGAAGAATATTAATTGTTCGTCAAACTTCATTTAGAAGACAACTTTTCCTGTGTGTAATACACTGTAAAATTTTTTTTTGATGGCGACCATACTGAAAAAAAAATTACTAGACAAGTTTCATTCTTAATTTGGAAATTGTGCCTTGTTCCTTTCATTTTCTCGTCTTTCCTTTTTTTTTTATTACTATGAAACAATTTGGCATATTCAAAATGAAACTTTCAAAAAATTTAATTCCCTTCTTCCAAATTTTTTCCTGTGAATTCATGAACTTAAAAACGGCAACTACAATTTTTTGCATTTCCCTTAATTTCCCATTGCCCTTTCAATTTAATAACAATTAAAATTTTGAAATAAATACTAGGTCTATGGATTTCTCGAGCGCAAATAATGTACCAACATGCAGTATCTATATAATTGTTCGATTTTTATTTGGACAGTGCACACAATTTCAGAGTGGCGTTAATATCAAGCAATACCCCATCCTTTTGCCCCGTGTGTGTACTATTTGTAAACAAATGCACCCTATTTTTTTTAAATCATAATAATAGTAATGATCATAACAAAAAATCTAACACATGTTTATTCACACCCCAAAAAAATGTTGCAAATGAGCATTGTGTGTACGTCTCTCTTCTTTCTGTCTGAAAAGCTGCAATTAGCTTAATCGCACGTACAGAGTAAGGCCAAATATAATTGTGTATTTAAATGTCAGTCCCACAGAGTACCAGAGAGAGCCAGAAAGAGAGAGGAAGAGAGAGAAATAAAGAGAAAAAGAGAGAGGAAGAGAGAGAGAAATGGAGAGAGAAAGAGAGACTTATGAAGGCCCCTTTTCCCATGTATTTTTTCATTAACTGAGCAGTCCCTGGAATTCCAAATTGCACACTTCCTTACACAAATATTATGCTTGCTCCCATTTCCCGCATGTAAAGTAAAGGGGCAATATTGCGAATATAACAACCAAGATACAAACAGTGACTGTCCACTCTTTGGCAATGGACAGAGCAAAATCCATTGATTTTCCCTGTGGTATTCCTCGACTCCTGCACACACATACATAAATTATGGACGATGTGTCTGGGTAATTATAATGAATGGTTTTTTGGGAATGTCAGTAGCTACTACTGTAAATGCTACCATGGTAATTACTGGTTCTGTTCATTTACATTTCAATAATAATAAAAATGAAATTTGTGAGCAAATATAATGAATACGAATCTCTCCCCCCCCCTCAACCCTTTTCAAAAGGATTTTTTTTCTGGAGGTAGGGTTTCATGCTAATGTGATCTTATTGGTCCTTTACAGAGATTGACTTATCTTCTCCATCGGAATTGGATTAAATGAACAAGTGGCTCACTGACATGATTTATGGACGAGGATTGACCATCATCGCCTTTCAATGAATTCAAGTGTCAATGGGAATACTTGGGCTTCATATCTCTTTCTCTCACCTGTCATCTCTTGTAATCGCCCTTCTCTCCCTTCGAACTGGCCGGGATATCTCTTTTTTCTCTTGTGGATATTCCCACAAATTCAGCGGAATTTGTCCCTTCATTGCTTATTTTTTTTCTACTTTTCTCCACATTTTTACGTCAATCAGCTTCTTTTTCACTCTTTTATCTCTCTCTATCACTCTTTTATCTCTCTCTATCACTCTTTTATCTCTCTCTATCACTCTTTTATCTCTCTCTATCACTCTTTTATCTCTCTCCATCACTCTTTTTATTTCTTTCACTCTTTTATCTCTCGCTCTTTCGCTATTTTCATCTTTCCTCTCTCAAATCTCTCTTTTCCTCTCTCTCAAATCTCTGTTTTCCTCTCTCAAATCTCTGTTTTCCTCTCTCAAATCTCTGTTTTCCTCTCTCAAATCTTCCTTTTCGTCTTTCAAATCTCTCTTTTCCTCTCTCAAATCTCTCTTCTTCTCTCTTTATCGTCTCTCACGTCATCTCTTTGCATCATTTTACACTTCTCGCTTTATCTCTTTTGATATCATCATCTCGGTTTCTCGCGTTATCTCTTTTTCTCGCTCTCTCTCATTATATGTACATGCATACATTATTTAATATTTAACATTTATCTCCTTTTCTAGCATTTAGGCTCTTTGTCTTTCCCTTTCTCTCTCCATACTTCATCTCCTTGTCTCTCTTCTGTCTCCCTCGCAGCCTCGCAGTCTTCCTCCTCTCATGGCTCTATGGCCTCTCCTCTCCGTCTTCGACACCTAATTATTCCATCCACCATTTATTCCCTGTACCAAGAATGATGTCCAACAACTAATTAATTTATCATAAACTTTTTTGTACGGCAAAGGTCACAAATGTAAAAATTGGGTCCATTGATCCAAATTTGAATTGATAGGGGCATTTAAAAATAATTCTACCCATCATTCACAGCATCTGGGGGTGGTTCTACTATAAATATTCGATCATTCGATCACAATAATAGTGAAATAGTATAAAGAGTAATGACAATATATGTGTGTACATATGTATTTAAAAGAACTATAGTGCTCTGAATCTCCTGTCATATTCATAGGTATATAATTACTTCCTTCATTCTTAATTCTTTATGTGACCAGATTCATATGTATATACGTGTAGGTACGCATGCAACAATAATTATATTATCAAAATTACAGATACTATTAATATTAACTTGAGTCAGTTCTCAGAAGAATGTCCTTGCGAAATTCTCGGGTACACACACACACACACAACCGCAGAGATTATCTGTTATATATGTTTGTATTCTCTTTTTCTTTTGTGCATAGAAAAAGGAATTCAAGTTGTGAGAAGCTAAGGAAGAATTTTGGAGGGAGAGAGATTGCTATCAGTTAAATTGTTGTAAATCGCAATATTATTGTTATTAATCGTTAGTGATAGATTAAAAGAATGAATGAGAGAGAAAGGGAGAATTGGAAGGAAAGAATATGCAGAGGAGTTTATGGGGAGATTATTAATCTCTTACATTACATCGGAATGGATACTAAATAGTGGGAAAAAATTGATAATTAGGATCAAGTATTCAGTAGCGGTAATTTCTCTCTCCTTCTCTCTCTCTCTCTCTCTCTCTCTCTCTCTCTCTCTCTCTCTTCCC
>JAQGBT010007075.1:0-11485 GCA_034698585.1 Disparrhopalites patrizii | reverse complement strand
GCAAAAAGAGATAAAAAGAAACAAAAAAGGTAGAGTAAAGGCAAAAAGAGATAAAAAGAAACAAAAAAGGTAGAGTAAAGGCAAAAAGAGATAAAAAGAAACAAAAAAGGTAGAGTAGAGATAAAGAGAGGAAACGAAAGTGGGTGTAAGAGGGAGGGAAGAGATATCGTGCGAATCAAGAGAGAAATAAAAAGAGAAAGCGAGAGAAAAAGTAGATAGGAAAAGAGTAAAAGTCAGAGAAATGGGAAGAAAAAAGGGAGAAAGTGAAAGTCACATGAGTGAAAGGGAGATTGAGAAGCTAAATAATTCAAGAGAAGGGCGCACTACCTTCATTAAGACAAAAGCAAGGCAGCCACATCAATAAATCACCAATCACGTCCTCAACCCTCAGCAGCCACAACGGGAGAATAATTCAAGCATTTATTTCCGTGTATACCGACAGACAGACACATTGCCTGAGAGGAAGCAGTACATTGTCAATTTATGTGTAGGTCAAAGCTTCCTCATGCTTTTTGTCCCCGAATTAGAGAGTGGATGGACTGCTTTAGTAACATCCAACATCCAAAGTATTTAATTCTGACAGAGAAACTAGGTGAATTTGACACCAACTTTGTCCTTATTTTAAGTCTCCTAATACAAAATAATGAAGGCAGGTTCAAAACAGACTGTTTTTATTGGAGAAAGTCCTGAAGAAGTTCACTGGAGAAGTACTAAAAAACATATATACACATATAGCAAAAGCTGAGTTTAAATCCCGGCGAAATCTACCGGAGATCTACAGTGGACTCTCTCTATAACAACTCTCCTTATAACAACCTTTTCCCTATAACAACTTTCCCTATAACAGCCCTTCGTATATGTAGTGTACATAATAAATGTTCTATATAACAACTTTTCCATATAACAACCATTTTTGCCCTTCCCTTCAGGGTTGTTATAGCGAGAGTCTACTGTACACGGAAAGAGGGACCCATGAAACAATGATGAGAAGCCAAAGGCAGAATGTGAGGAATTTCCCCGAAAAGGACCAAATGCGTAACGGATAGAGAAAATAAAATTCAAAAGCTTATTCGCGTAGAATACAATCAGAGAGTGGGGGTGAAGGGATGCTGAAAGATTTATTGATTCCTCCCTCGACCATGATGCGTCATGCATTTTGTAAACACGTCAGCTCAATTTCTCTCTTTGTCCAATTTTCTGTCACTCTGCCCTTTTTTTACTTCTGGATTTTCTTTAGTTCTATGACCTTTCTAATCGTCTATTTCTTCTCCCTATCTTCTGCTTCTTCTCCATTTTGCTATTTTTATTTTCTATTTCCGTTCCTTTTTTTCTTTTGCTTATCTGTTGTTAATTTTCTTCTCTCATCGTGTTTTCGTCTCTTTTGGTGTTTTTCCATTATTTTGATCTTTTTTGTATTTGCTTGTTCCTCTTCGTGCCTCTTGTTCTTTGCTTTCTCCCATTTGCCCGTTTCCTATTTGTATTTTGTCTTTCTATTTCGTTCTTTTTCTGTCTTTGTAGTTCTTTTTCTGTCTTTGTAGTTCTTTTTCTGTCTATTTCGTTCTTTTTCTGTCTTTGTCGTTCTTTTTCTTTCTATTTCGCTCTTTTTCTTTACAGTTTTTTTTCTTTTTCTTCTTTCTCATTTGAATCTTTGTCTTCCCATTTTGTAGGTTTTCTTCTAATTATAGGATTTTCCTTCTCATTTTGTACTTTTCCTTCTCACTGTGATTTTCCTTCTCATTTTGTGCTTTTCCTTCTCATTTTGTACTTTTCATTCTCAACTTGTGTTTTTCTTTCTCATTTTGTACTCTTCATTCTCGATTTGTGATTTTCCTTCTTATTTTATACTTTTCATTCTCGATTTGTGATTTTCCTTCTTATTTTATACTTTTCATTCTTGATTTGTGATTTTCCTTCTCATTTTATGCTTTTCCTTCTCACTTTGGGATTTATCTTCTCATATTGTTATTTTCCTTCTGATTTTATTCTTTTCCTTCTCATTTTATTCTTTTAATTCTCATTTTATTCTTTTCATTCTCATTTTTTCTTTTCATTCTCATTTTATTCTTTTCATTCTCATTTTATTATTTTCAATGTCCTTTTACTCTTTGGATTCTCATTTTGTGATTTTCCTTCTCATTTTATTCTCTTCTTTGCTCTTTCTGCTCTTGTTTGTTCTTTTACTTCTAATTTGATCCTTTTCTACTCTTCTGTATACGTTTCACTCATTTCTATCCACATTTCCCATTCTCGCGTTTGCTTATCGTTTGCACCTGATTACCTCTCCTCCCCTTAATTCTCCGATTTCAGGTAATGCGAATATAAATTCTCGTATTTCGTAATTCTTGTATTTTACAGAATGTATTTATTTTTAACATTGTTTTATTTGTTTTCTCTCTCAATCGTCCATGTTTCTCCGTTCTTTCCTTTCTGCGCCTCTCCCTTTCCCAATTTTTGGTCGCTTCTTTCCTCTCCTCTGCCCACCTTAACTTCCTTGCCATGGCTCAATTTCTTTTCTCTGAAACTGCTGTTGTCTTCCAATGTCTTCATAATCCCCCTTCCGTTCCTTCCTGGAATATGTAACACTTTCCCTTTCTCTCCTAGACACAATTTACGTTTTTTCACCTTGTCGTCGTTTGAAGGACTCCATCGTATAACCTCTGTACTTCTGCATTACAGTGTAGACGTACCTGTATGGAGAAAGCTGTGGGAAAAGAACATGTTGGAAAGGCTCACCGCCCAAAATCGCATTAGATTATTCGGTTTGTTGTGGACGTGAAGTTCTCTGGCTTATATTTGGCTTATATTATAGATCACTATATTTTTAGTCTTCTCGCAGAGATATGTAGGGGTAACATACGCTTGCAGGAAAGTCTCATCTTTCATCCCAAACTCCTCTTCGACGGTTGGAAGTTGCAGAAACAATTTTAAAGAACCTTTATTATTATGCTTCTAGTTTATGCATGGGCGAAACGAAATTATGGGGCTTTGCCCTTTTCAGAAGACGTCCAGACAGAAAAGCCTCTGTTACTGCTCAACTCCGGTGGGGCGTTCAGTTTAATAATAATAAGATGCATGCAATACTGTGGAGTCTCTATATAACAACACTGAAGGGAAGAGGACAAAATATTGTTGCTGGGAAATATGGTTATATGTATATAAAATTAAATATGTACTTTACATGTACGAAGGGCGGAAAAAATAAAGTTATAGAGAAATGTTGTTATAAGGAGACTTGTTAAATAGAGACTTCATTGTATTACGTTGCACGTTCATACTTTCCGGGGCTTTTCCTGCTTAACGAAGGCTTAACTAATTCATTTCACCAACAAAATCTACTTCGGGTCAAAGTTTTTCCGTCCCATTTCGTTTCTTTTCGCACAGTGCCCCACGCTTGTGTTTCGGTCCTATCTGGTATAATTTTCGGGGTGAATTGAATGAAAATATGTGTCTTTTTCCATTCTAGCTCTTGGCCAAGATTTCCACTTTCTGTTTCACACGGTTCAGTGCTTCCTACACGATCATAATGAAAAAAAAATCCGGGGATGCACTAGAGCAATATTAGAAGACGGGTGAGAGTGGGAGGGAAAGCTAATTTTCTCCAGTCAAATGAATTGTCTCCTCATCAAGATCTTCATCATTATTCAGTGTCATAATACAACGTTCCCCAACCACCAAAAGTCTCTTGACAAAGGCTCTTGAGTAAGCCTTTGTATGCAAACAAGTTGCCGGATTAGAAGGTAAGCCTCAACTTGGAAGAAAGTCTGTCCTGAAAATTCATGTGGTGAAAAGATACGCATCTCCTGGAAAATTTCTTGGTGGGACACTTCCGACTTATATTCAGTATTCGTGTGAGGAGCTCCCACTTTTTGTCTTTACATTTAAATGCCAGTACAAAAAGGGGGAGATAGGATCTCTCGTGGAAAATATTTGAGTTGGAAACCAAAACCTTTTTCACATTTCCCGCACCTTTCTGCGCCTCACTTTCTCGCTTGAGTGACTTTTCTACACAGGAAATTCCTTATCGTTCCCACGTGCAGGGGAAATCTTTTCCTTCTCTCCAGCCATGTGTCAATGTTTGCTCGGGCCTTCTGATTTCCCCATCTTCTTCCATCCACTTGGTTTCCACATATTTTTTCATCCCTTTCTTTTGTTGATGACGCAAGTGCTTTCCAAGGGACTGAGTACCTTCTGTCGTTGCTTTCTCTCATAACCTCATCTCTTTTTGCTTGTCCTAACTTTTCATTTTGCTTCTGCACTCTGTAACGCTTTCTTCTAATTTTTCTCTCTGCTTTCACTTTCAGTTTCTACTTATTTACTTTCACTTTCTTGGCTTTTACTCTGCTTGTGTTCGAGGTTCCGCTCATCTTTTATTTCTCTATTTCCAATCTCTGTTTAATTATTTTGCTATTTGTGGCTTACCTCTTTTTGCTGGCTTATCAATCTTCGTAGTCCTCGCACGGGTCGTTTTGTACTATTTATTGGCCATCCGTGCTTTCTTTGTCTCTCCACGTGCTTTATTCTTGACTCCAGCTTTCTTTTTACTTTGCCATTTCTCCATTCATGTAATACAGTGGAGTCTCTATATAACAACTCTGAAGGGAAGGGCCAAAAATATTGTTACAAGGAAAAGTTGTTATATATATAGAACATAAAATATGTACCTTATATGTACGAAGGGCTGAAAAAATGATGTTGTTATTGAGAAATGTTGTTATAATGAGACTTGTTATGTAGGGACTCCCCTGTACAGTGACTCTTTGTTGTCTATCCGAGCTTTTTTATTACGTACTTCCTTGTGTTTTCCTTTTGTCTCTCATGTGCTTTCTTTGTCTCTCAAGATTGGTTTGGTCTCACCCTTCTCTCTGTGTTTCTTTTTCGATTTGTCTCTCATGATTTCGTTTTGTCTCTCAAGATTTTTTTGTCTTATGCTTACCTTTGTCTCTACTTTTTAATTGTCTCTCTTGCTTTCTTTATGTCTCTCAAGACTTTGTTGTCTTACGCTTCTCTTTGTGTCGTTTTTTATTTGCCTCTCATAACGTTTTGGTCTCACGTGTCTCTTTGTGTCTCGTTTTGTATTTGTCTCTCAAGCTTTCTTTGAGCTTTCACGCTTTCTCGTTATCTCGGTGCGCATCCTTTATATGTTTATACATACAGGTATCTCGCTGTGCTTTCTTGTTGTCTCGTGATTTATTTTTTCCTGGTGATTTCTATTTGTCTCTCATACCTTCTTGTTGTCTTTTATTCTTTGTCTTTTTCTCTTATACTTGTCTCCGTGTGCTTTGTTTTTGTCTGTCTGCGCTTTGTTTTTGTCTCTCTGTGCTTTTTTTGTTTGTCTCTCTGTGCTTTTTTTGTTTGTCTGCGCTTTGCTTTTGTCTGCCTGCATTTTGTTTTTGCCTGTCTGCGCTTTGTTTTTGTATCTCTATGCGTTGGTTTGGTCTCTCTGTGCTTTCTTTTTGGATTCCTGTGTTTCTTTTTGGCGTTCTGTGCTTACTTTTGGTCTCATTACTCACTGTGAGTTCCTTTTGTATGCCTTCTGAGGCATCTACATGTAATTTCATTTTCTCACTGCTTTATCTCATCTTTTTTCATTTGTCTTCCTCCAATCTTTCTTTTTTGTATGCAAGTTATTTCCTCTTTTTTGTCCATATGCCGACTTTCTGTCTCTCTCTCTTTGCTTTCTCCCACTCACGACTATGGAGGAAACTTTTCCAAATTTTCATAATGACTTTGTAAATCCCTGGGAAATTAGACACTCTTCGACTCGTCGCCTCTCCTACCTTCCGAAGATGGTATCATCCCCACACATTTGTCTCGGAAAAAGTCAACATGTTTTCCAAGTGGGTGAAGAAGTATTATATGACTTTCCCCATACTTGATAATGCCTCCTGTAATAAACTGTTGAAGCGATAAGTGAGATTCTCCTCTTGTGTTTAACCGCCAAACATTTACTGCAGTTACGTACATACTTTTTTGTGGTCTGGTGGGTCTTACGGAGCATTTCATTTTTCTCCGTTTTGAGACTTTGACACGCTCCATTTGACAGTGAAGGTGAGAAGATTCTCACCAATGCCACAATATATCGTAGGGAATTGGGAAAACACATTTTTCCCTGCTTATTCTTCCATATGATATCTGGTAGGCAGTAAATGTTTCCCTGGTGTTACCTTTTCTTTCAAAATTTCTATAGAAATAAATAAATTCTATATTTGGTCTCATTTTTCCCCTGACATTTTTGCCGTTATGCACTTGTTCCAACAGGCTAAATTCCTTTCCCTGTGTTCCCAGAGAATTTTTATTTTTCGCTGAGATTTCAATGGAGCAACAGATGTGAGAGTAATGTAGTTTCAGTGACATTCCTAATTTTTTTGTCGCTACGAACTGATGTGGGGAAATGTTTGGAATTATTAACATTTTTTCCGGTTTGATTCGCACCGCAAATTCAGCTTTATTCTGTTTCCAATTATTTCCGGGGCTTTTATCGGGATTCTCTGTGGAAATGTTTGGAATATTTTATTACGATAAATGATGTATAGGCGACTATTTTCGTCTCCCGGAAGTGAGTGAAGCTTTTATGTGCACAAGGCAAAAAGGCTTTATAATGTTTACTATGCCATATTTCCTGGTTGATGCAGGAGCAATTTCCTATTTTTCTACTGTTCAAATATCGAATCTTGCCCACATTCTGCCCACCAGGTGTTTTTGGGAGCCCCCGACGGCTTCACTTCCACTGGCTTCTGGGACTTCTTTGATCTTTGACAAATGATCGTTTGGATACCAAAATAGTAATGCTTTCACTTCCAGTGGGAGAGATTCCAAGATTTGTCGTTTATCTTTTGCCATCACCCGCCAAATTCGCCCACCTTTAAAGCAGAAGAGGCATTGCGTTACGGTCTCATTTTAGATCTTCATGTTAAATACTATAGAGGAATGGCTATACATAAATTGCTTTTTCAAACTTCTCGTCTCACACCAGACATTTTGCGAGCTACTGTAAAGGGATCATGCTATTGTCAAATCACGGCTCTCCAGGCAGGGGTCCAGGCGTCCAGGTCAATGGATTTAGAATTGAATTCAAAGACATACGTCACTACGGAGATCTCTATTCACCTGTTGCCATTCACTTGGAGTCAGTTATGACGATGGACATGTTCCTTCTCAAATTATAATTAATATACATACGTCCTCAACAAGGAACATTACCCAGGAGTTGAATCCTCACAGCGTTTTAGAAAATATTATTTTTAGAGTTCATCGCATTAATGTAATCCCATCCAAGAGCCTTGCCTTTCCTCTCCTCGTAGCAACAAATAGTAGTACAGTCGAACCTCTCTACAACGGTTCCCCTTAAATGAGCATATTTTCCCTGTTATAACGACAAACCGTTACAGAGAACAGACATTTCTATGTAAAAAATTGGAGACAGTTTTTGAGGGAAGCATTTTCAGCCACCGGTATAGAGAGAAAACCGTTATAAGGGAGCCCGTTATAGAGAGGTTCGACTGAAAACCAATAAATAGTAGTAAATTGTGATTTCTTTAAGAATTATTCTTGGTGACGCACTCAGTTGTTTGAAAACTTGATGGCAAATTTGAGGACCCGTAGCGTTGAATATCACGCCTACAAGTTTAAAATCTACCCGGGAAATACAGTCGACTCTCTATATAACGGTGTAACAAAGAGCACCTACATTTAACCGTTCTAGAGAATAGTAGGTATAAGGAATAATACAAAATGGTTATAAATAAAAATATTTAATGGCGCGGGATTCAAAATTAAAGAAAAATCGGTATAGGGAGAGAAATATGGGAAAGGCGTGGCCTAAAGCCGTTGTGGAGAAGAAGGCTGAACGGCGGGAGATTCAAAATTAAAGAAAACCCACTAGAGAGAGACAAGTGTGCGAAGATGTGGCCTAAAACCGTTATAGGGAGAGAGGCTGAATGGTGGGGGATTCCCCATTATAGATAAAAAACTGTAACAGAGAAAACCGTTGTAGGGAGTGAATTTAGCATAGAAAATCTCTCGGGCGGGTAAGTGAACACCGTTATAGTGCGAAAACCGTTATATGGAGGCCCGTCAAAGAGAGAGTCGACTGTGTGGCTAAAATAACACAAAAAGATAGGAGATTTCGGGAGGAAAACTATGTAGTTGTTCTTTATTAAGTGACGAAAAGTAAAATGAAACGAAGCAGGCCATTTTTTGAACTTTTTGGGACAAGCATATAGGCAATAAAATTCTGTTTTTTCTTTAAAGGATGTTTTTAGTGGAAAATCTGTTTCACTTGACCTTGCCAGTAATTTGACATCCAGCTCTAGAAATACATCACAAACGAGGTTAGAAAAAGAAATTAATTTTGAAAGTACAATATCCATCAAGCAAATTAACCAGAAGGTTCCATGTCTGGAAAAATAAAATCTTCTGACGTCCCACGTGGCTCAAGTGGGAGATATGAGGATCATTAAAAGGTAGAAGGGCAAATCGGGTAACACCTGGAAGCGTTCGTGCCTTCCTTCATCTCTCCCTGGAACCTCCTCTTTCGGACTAGACGCAATTTAATTAAACTCGCACCTCAATGATTTGTTTCTTCAGCCCAGAAAACGCTTTATTAACTCCTGCAAGTCGTGATGAGACTCATAAATAAATACAAATGACGGCCACAATTTGATTCAAGAGAAAAGGTGTATACCTTTACCAAAAAAAATAGTACTTATGTAATTTCCAAAAACAAAAGAGATTACTCTCTCAACAAAATGAATGTCCTAAAAAGATGTTTGGGAAGGTGAAGGGAAAGTTCAAGGAAAAATCGTATATATTGGGAATCTTGAGTACAGACAGAAAGTATCAAATGAGGATGAGAGATCTCATCCCAGAAAATAAACGATGGGCACGTGTAATTGCCTCTTCCTTTATTGTGTGCAGGCAATGGTTCATGTACAACTTCATTAACTTCCAACCCAAATCTCATATAGGCTCTTCCAGATTAAATTGCTTACACGAGCTTGTCTCTATTTTCCCAATTTTTACTCCGGCAAAAAATCAAAGGGGAGGTTCGTTGTGTGGAAAAAAAGGGAGGAAAGAATTCTGGTGGAATTTTTCCATCAAGTTCAGCTCCTGGAGAAAATTCATCTTCCTTGGGGAAAGTACAGGTGCTGGAGAATGATGAGGGAATAGAGCTTCTTATTCGTTACTTTATATCCATTTCAAACTTGAAATCGTACTTAAAGCTCAACTTTTCAGTCGATATTTGGGCAAAAAAAATCAAACTCGGAAAATTGATCTCTCAATTAAAAGATGATAGCATAATTGCAATTTTAATTGTGATTAGCATTCAAGTTTTTCTATATAGATAATATTACAAGGTCCACTGCACGCTAGACAAAAAGAATATATTTATAGTTTAATGTTTATTTTTTAGTTTATTTTGTTTAGTGTTTATTTTTTAGTTTATTTTGTTTAGTATTTATTTTTACAGTTTATAGTTGGAATTGATTGTGAGTGTCTGTTTATACCAGGCTTCCAATTAACTTCGTCCGTGTAGGCTCATAATGACATCACGATCAACGACATATCATTTGTTTAGAGGTGTAACTTTCAAAATAAATAATCAGAATAGTCTCAGTTTATGTGTAACAAAAATGCAGTTTTATATCCATTTAATTTATTCTGAGTATACATATAATTTTTGAAATTCGGCTCGAATAAGCTAAGCTATTTTATTCAGCCTTTGGTTTCATCCAAGTATAGTAATTCACGCCTGACGCAAAAAATAAGCCAGACAGATAAATTACAGCTGATTCTACCAGTATAAAGAGGCAAAAATACATTATCAAGTAATATAAATTGGCGTGGAAAATAAATAAATATTAATTCCTTTGATCAGGCCTGAACAATTTCTTTGTTTAGGCGTAGGATGATTTCTTTGATTAAGCGTGAATTATTCCTTTGCTCATATTTAATTCATTATAGGCGCGGATTGGTCCTTTGACTATTTCTTTGATTAGGCGGTGATTAATAGAGTGAAGTCTCTGTATAACAGCTCTGAAAGGAAGGGCCAAAAATATTGCTACAGAGGAAAGTTGCTATAAAGAGCATAAATCTGCACCTTGCATGTACAAAGGGCTCGAATAATAACGTTGTTACAGAGAAGTGTTGTTACGAAGATACAGATGAATTATAAAGATAAAGATGTACTTGTTATAGAGAGACTCCACTGTACTTTGATTATTTCTTTGATTAGGCGAAGATTATTACTTTTATATTTATTTATAATATACTTAAGAGTAGATTATTTTTTTGATTCTAAAGCTTGATACCAAAAAAATTGAATTCTATACTTGTTCCAAAATTGCTATTCGCAAATTGAACCTGGGCCGATAAGGAACTCTACGGAGGAAAGGGTTGTCCATGTACAGTGGAGTCTCTCTGTAACAACACTGAAGGGAAAAGGAAAAAATATTTTTACTAGGAAATGTTGTTATATAGAACATAAAATATGTATTTTACATGCACCAAGGGCGAAATAAATAATGTTGTTATATAGAAATGTTGTTATAATGAGACTTATTATAGAGAGACTCCACTGTATGTACTTGGTGAGAGTAAGGGGAAAGCACCAGCTATTTTATGCATTACTTTCCTCGATACTGCCATGTTCAATAGCTCGTGTGACCTTCATGTTTCCTTCTCCAGAGTGGGTGGAGGTTTTCCGGTATTTTCCGGTTGGGGAGCGATGAGAAAGTCATGAATAAAAACATTTTCCGTGCATAGGCTCTAAGGACTTTTTCAAATACATTCAACGGAATCATTCACGAGGATGAGAGGCTTTGGAAAGATGTCATGAGATTTTTGCTGCCTTTTGTAAATGGAGAATGTACGCAGACAAGTGGCTTTTATCGCCCCTCTCATGTCACCCCCTTAAATCCTGGAGGTCCACGTTCCAAAAGGGTTTTCGAGGGTTTACAAAATCTCCTCTGACCACTCCGTCCGTGGTTTCGGGATGGAATCCAAGGCATGATGGGAGGCCATAGAGATAACCAGAGAGACTTTTTGTCCGTCCATGTCGTGATATACATAGATACATATATACCCATACACAATAAGGGGGTCAAAATTGGGTTGATTTCCGACATGTGAAAGGGAACATGCGGCCGGCGTGGGCGCTACACCGAAATGCGTTTTAGGCGGAACAAGCACGGATTGTTTCATGCATGTCAGCATCATGTGGATTTTTCTAAACATTTCTCCCTCGACCCATATGAATAGCCTCGGGATGTACAGTGGAGCTTCTATATAACAACACTGAAAGGAAGGATTAAAAATATTGTTACCATTCCTTTGCGGCAGTTTCCTAGGAAATGTTGTTATATAGAACACAAAATACATACCGTAATCACTCGAAAGATGGCCCGGGTCATCTTGAGAAATTTCAAAGCGAGTCCCCGGCCATCTTTAGAACCCGGCCACCTTTGGAACCCGGCTATCTCTACTA
>JAQGBT010007074.1:0-11487 GCA_034698585.1 Disparrhopalites patrizii | reverse complement strand
TATGAATTTGACGGTAAGATTAATTAATGACCCTAAATTTAATATACAGTTTGAAAAGTTTTGTGTTTTACTTCACAATCAAGGTTCCTAATAATAAAACACGCGCACTCGCCACACATCCGGGTTATACTTAAATGCATATGTACACACATGATTATTCTGGTAATAATAGTAATAATACAATTTAACACGTCCTACCAGCTATCGTCACACATTCTGCGCCCGCCCAGTCACACACATTCATACAAATCCTAGCTTTTGTATTGTAGATTAGAGGGTCCCAATCTAAAAAGAAATAGATTGAGAGTGGCTCAGGCCATTATTTGTTCCATTGCCAGCTCCCTTTTACAATCCTGTCCAAATGTTTTACTATATGAACTTCTGCTGTCCTGTTAATGCACACTGATTGTGCAAAAACAGGCCAGGCTTTAGTCCACAATTAGAAAAACAAAAGGTAAGTTGTAATGAAATATGTTTGTAGGGGTAAGGGGGAACATTTGTTTCGTCAATAAAACGGGACCTCAGCCCTCTTTAGTTCTTTAGTGCAGATAAAACTAATAAATTGTTGTACCGCAACAGCGATTCTTCTGTAAATTTCGTGAACTTATTATAGCCGAGGTTACAAAGAGTTGCATGTATAATTTCCGTGTAGAATTAAATATTTAAATATTTCGGGGGCTGGGGAAGATCGCCGGAAAATGTAACTGTACACACTTATTTATATACACAAATTAGATTCGTCTCCTTCACTTGTCCTTCACTTGGAATATTTACACTTTTATGTTCGTTCGCACATCTGCACCTCTGCAAGTGCTTGGGAGTCAGATTCAACAAAATGACAATGTACATACAACATGTTCATAACAAATTACAGGGAGAAGAGGCATGATTTGCAAATGCGTCAATTGGCTATAAAGAGAGTCCTCGCTGCAGCAAACAAGCGCTGTTTACGCATTACGCATCTGATAAGGTACAGTCTCATCTCAACTGAAGAATCATACAAAGAGCAAGTTGCAGGCGTTGCTTATCGGGGAGAAGCCACGGGCCATGGAATTTGTCAAAGTGACCTCACATTTTCCCAAATAGCAGTACTTCTATCTTGAGGCAAATATTTTAGGGGGAATCTTCGGACACAGAACTCTGGGAACAGGGACGCCATTTGATTACACGCATGTTCAAAATGCTCCCGTAATGACCATGCAAAATGCATTCCATTACATGATGTCAGGAAGAGTCGTTTCAGATGGCAACACAAATTTTGGTTCGGTAGCGGAAGGGACAAGAATTAGCGCGGGATTCCAGGTGGTGAGTGCTACGCTGCTCAATTTATACAATTTCAACGAACTTGCGGCTATTGTAGAAGCAACTATAAATATGTACATTACATGCTTAACTCTTGTAGTCGTAGTAGCTACAGAAATGGGTTAAAAAATAGGCACTGAGCTGTACAAAGGATCTATATAATATACATATATATAATTTGTATAAGTTTTATATGTACAGGAATTTTTACACTATATAGCAGCTGAGAATTTGTGAACCACTATTATTCGTTTACGTATTAAATTGATCGCAGGATTTTTGTTGAATCGCAGGAGAATTAACAAGAGAAATAAATACATACATTTACGTACAGGAATAATTTATTGATTTAAAAAAGTCTAAAAGGAGCGGCGAGGAATCAGCCGTAGGGATGACTGGGTTGGAAAATGTCATTTGGATGATTGTGCTGATTGGCACTCAGGTCACCACCGTTCTTCTTACCACATTGCTGCAATACAAAATCAGAGTCAAGGAAGTCATGTGAAGTTGTTGGAGGATTTAATTTGATGATGGTCCATTGACCATCATCAATAAGGGACTTATTCAATTGAAGAGATCCAACTCACCTCTTGTCTCCTCTGCCATGATTGCATGGCTTGCTTGTACTTTTGAAATTCATGGCACCACTCTGCGTAGACTTTCTGGAAGTCGGAGGCTTGCGTGGGAGCAGCACATTTTTGCACTTCCACAGTCACATTGTACGAACATAAGGTTAATGAAATGTCTTTTTCTTCATATTTCAGCTGCCATTGGCCACCATCAGTCTCACTTACGCTAAGAACTACCAATCCTCGGTCTGCGGTAAGCACGTGTTTTTCCGAACTGCAATCCCACAAAGCAAAACAATGTTCATTTCATGAGTGCCACTTTACAGGCTTCACATGCCTAAATGAGCTAAGGTAAACATTTAGGCCCTTTACAACAGTGTGATTACAACAGACATGAGGATGGATGAGGATGGACGTACCTATACTTGATTACTTGGGGCTGCTGCTGGGTATTTTGACTGGAGAGGGGATAGTGGTACCACTTGTAGGGCTGGGTCACGAAGGAGGAGTAATGTCCCGGGAGGGTCACGGAACATTGCAAGTGTAAGCTCTGACCCCAATTGGCAACCACCCGCTTCTGCTGCGCGCATTTACGGCAGTTACACATTGCTCCATTCCCACCCACGCTCTGCAGCAACCTGTAGATATGAATCCGGAGAGAAAAAAACCGATTTTTAACACGTCCAGGAGGGAAGAGAGAAAATTGAAGGAGCTCCGAATTCTACTTGGCATTCCTTCCCAGGCCCTGGCTGTGAAAGAGAACATGACTTACCCGGGGGAATATGGTTTACAAATCCCTTCCTTTGTGTCCCATCCGCAGTATGGGTCACGGACACACCTCACGCAGTTGTCATACCGTGCTCTGCACGGATTCACACCGATCTGCCGCACCCGGAAATCCGAACTCACGTAGATGGACTTGTACTGCACCCGAGAAAAAGGAATCAAAAGGAGGATTTAGTGGGGGCTTTACAAGACATCAAGGCTGGGATTGACCGAGTCACATATTAGGAAAGCTCACCATGGAAGAAATGTCCATCGCTCTCACTGGTTCGGGGTAGGTGCCTTCCAAAATGTCAATCAGCTCTGACCGAGTCTCGCCTTCCGTGTCTCGCCATTGGACGATCTTGTAAATCTTCCCTTCGTCTACAATGAGAACCAACATGATTTAGTACCTCTCGTCCACTTTCCTCTCTAAATTACTTAGTAATACGATGAGGATGGAGAGTCTTACTTGTTCCAGCGTAGTAGATTGTGTAAAAATCTTGGGGCTGTCTGGACAGCGGAACTTGGATTTTATCTACCACTAAATGAGTAAATGTGAGATCTTGCATGTAGAATGCGGGTTTCCCCGCTTCGTGTTCTACAGCCTGGTCCATCAACGGGTGCGAGCGGATGAAGTTCAGAACGGCGTCTGCAGGGTCACAAATGGGATTATTCCCAAGTTTTTCACCAAATATTCTTCTGAAAGATCGATTCCCCGAAAAAAAGTAATTTGTTGTGCATAAACGAACCTGGCAAAGCCTGAGTGTCATTGACACAATCGCCGGGTCGTGGCTCGGGGACTTTGGAAGAGAGAACGGGGAGCCAGGCGGAGCTGGACGTGGCCTGCTCTTTGAACTTCCCACGGAAAGACTCCTGAATGGAGTCCAGAGAGAAGACGCAGAGAGCGGAGCCGCTGAAGCCCGAGCCGGTGGTGGTGAAGGCGGCATAGAAGCGAGTGTCATCACCTGGGACTCGGTACACGGATTCTGGAATCAAACCAAATTATTACCTTCATTTTAATAAGTTCACTCATAGCATAGCTAATCCAATCCAATCAGGAGTTCCGCTTGCCAGAGTCAGCAGACGGATCCTGAGATCATTTCTTATTGCTATTGGCTATTTATTGACCCAATTGTGATGCAATGGCAGGAATAAACTCACGAATCTCGTTGAAATAGAAGGGATAATCCCCAGGGACGGAGCAGTTAAGCCGAGCCTTGAGGTAGGTAGCCCAGTTCTGGACCAAAATGTTCTTCCCTCCAGTGTCTCTCTTGCAGACGCGGGCCACTCGGGAATAAATGTTCTTCCCACAATTCATGTACTCCACTGCCGGCTCGCGGAAGAAGAAGTACACGTAATCCCCGATCTCGTACGATCCCACGAAGTTTGGCTCTGCAAAACATTTTTATTTACCCATTAATTAAAGTAATTCTTAAATTCACACGTTTACCGAAGGATTGTGTTTCATTGTTTCTGCGGAGGAGAAGGAGAAGAAGCCATGGTCATTTGATCAGGTGCAATGGGGAGAGGGAGGGGGAGGGGGAGGAGAAAGCGGGAGGGAAGGCAGAAAGGCGCCTGCAGAAATAAGATATTTCTTGAGGGTGAAGACAAGGTGGTTAAAAGGTTAAAAGGATGGTGATTTGAGTTCGGAAGGTACATAGTGGCCATAGTGGCTATGGCTATGGGTAGGCCGTTGGGGCCGGGCTGGCGTTGGGGAAAAAGGCACTTACTGTCCAACCACTTGGAGTCGTATTTCAGGGTACGCTTGAAATTATGCTTCCTCTCGCCAGTTGTCATATTGTACAGATCTGTCCGGAAGATCACAGTATCGGCCTTGGTGAACTCCGCATTTGTTCCACTGCAAGAAGAAAAGAACAGTTCCTTACGAGACGTGATAAAAACATTTTTTTTAACTTCGTCCCTCACCAGCACTATCACCTTTTTGTTCGTGTCGTAAATTTACTCAAAAGCGCTGTTTTCTTTTTTTTTACTCGCTCTCTCCCGTGTGTGCTTGTACTTTTACCTTTTACATTGACTTTATCAGCACTGTGGCCTTTTTTTCTCCCGTTTCTTTGTTCACATATTTTTACTCGGACTTGCGTAAGAGAAGGCAGAGAGAGAGCGAGAGAGGAATAATACGGGTGTTTACATGAGGGTGGTGGGAAAGTTTATCTGGAGCTAAAAGGTACAAGGGCTGGAATGGCGTATACGTAAGCATTAACATGGAGAGGGAGAAAAGGAGAAAAGTAGCAGACGGTTTCCAGCAAACAGGCTTTGTCTCCTGATCTCAGCCGCTGATAAGATCCAGTTACATGCACACACAAGAAATCCTCTGCGAGTGGCTTGGAAAAAAGTTTCTACTCAGTCAAAGTATTTAGTGAGTCAAATGACTCCGGGCCACACGAGCAGACGGGAGCTGTGGGAAATTATTAACTCCTAAAGAGTAAGCCTCGTCAGTTTCCCTCTGCCCGTATTAAATTTCCTTGAAGAAGAAAAAAAGGGAACTAAAAATACGATCTTTCACTAGGAGTAGATAATCACCTGTAGAGGCCGGGGAGACCGTCAGGGTTGCCGTTCTCGACCCACACGGCGGTGGAGTTATCATTGGGGTCGTAGGGACATCGAGCGGCTCCTTCCCCGATCCCGGGCACGAACGTTTGCCGGGGCAAGGGCGTCAGATTGGACTGTGGAGGAAATACAAAAGTCAAAAGCCATTAGCCCCCATCAAGCTTTCAGAGCGGAGAACATTCCATGGGAGAGGAACTCAAGAATAATGGAATACTTAATGAATTCTTGGGTCATAAAAGGTAAATTAATATTTGTGTCTTTGGTGATAGTGAAGAGGAAATAGAGAAGATAAAGGAGAACAGAGAACAGAATCGAAAAGATTGGAAATGCTTATAGAGATAGAATTGGAAAGTATTAGTATAGAGTTTGGCACATACTCTGGCATTCGACTCCCAAAAAGTTGGTACCTGTTAATTCCAAGGGGAAAAACAGGAATGTAATCACGTCAGTCAACAGTCAACATTCTTTCCCCAATTACAATTATCAACGACTACAACAATAAACATGAGAGAAACTTGATATCCGACTAATGCAAAGGAGAAATGAACGGACAAAAAAAGCTTTTAGCTCCCTCAATAATGCAAATCTCCTTTCTAAGCCTGCTTTTCTAATCTACCATTTTATTTTCCCACTCTAACAAAGTCAGGCTTATCAAGCCGCTACGTACGGATACATGTGCATTTAAAAATATTAAAACTTGACCAATTTAAGAGCTGTAAAACCGCAGCGATTATTTTGCTAAGTGCTACATAATTAACCCTGACATTTTTTTAATTGTTGATTATACTGTCTAATCACTTCCGTCAGAATACCCACAAGTCATGCAATCTCTTTTTTATTTTAAATTGAGCAGTTTTATATTAATTTGACGTGCAAATAAAGAGTAATAATGTCCCCAACTACAGAAGTAGAATTTAGAATTCCATCTGAATCACGTGTTTTCCGCTTAAGCAAAGCTTGTGCAACGGCAGGGAAAATATTTGTATTCTTGGCGATTGAAAATCTTGGTGATAGAAATGCAGAAAAGGAAGAAAGTGCGAGAATATAGGGAGATGCTATACATTATGCAGGTAATGGAGAGAGCGAGAGTGGAAGAGGAATATTAAGGACAGCGAAGCAGAGTAGAGACAAGAGCAAGTGGTAGAAGTAGAAAGAGAAGAATCAATGATGATAATAGTAATAAAAAGTAATGCTTTTCTTACGTTGATGACCCAATCTTTGGGGTTGTGGGCATTCGTACCACAAACGTAGAGGCGGTTCCCATCACCCATGGCCTGGATGACTCGGATGTGATTCCGGCAGTCAAAATCCTGTACGTTCCGAGAGGAAGAGCAAAAAATAAAGGGATAAAGAACGACGTCAATTACATTTCATCGGAGACGTTACGAAGCACGTGACTGCCATGACAAAGAAGGAGGACAAGTCCTCTCGGAACCTCTCTCTGAAACCACACTAACCACAGTATTCACAAGGTGTACTTCTTTTTTTCTCTTTTTCTCTTTTTCTCTGTTTCTCTCGGGAACAAGTACCTGGAAAACATTGTCCTCCTCGTAGGAATTTTATTTTATTCTCCTTTTCCGACTCTTTCTCCCTTTCCTTTCACGCAGTTGATTTTTATGCTCCTGGACACAAAACCAGGGAGACGAAGTTGGAATAGAAAGACGAGCCATAAACCAGAGAGCGTAAAAACAAGGGTCCCTGCACGCCCCGGCCAGGCATACCTGCCCTTAACTCCTTCTTGCTTTATCTAGCCTATCTCTGCCAGGCTATTAAACAACCTGATTCCACCCTGCGCCTCCTACACTTCAATAGGGCCGAAGCAAAAATGGAAAGCCTGAGCATTTTTTCCACCATTTCCCGCAATGATCCTTTCTGCAGCGGCCAAGTGGTGGTTGAATTAATCTCAACTTGGATTTGGCAAGAAACGGAAATTTCTCCATTGGATTGGTCTAGCAGTGGAGTGTGCATGGAACGATGAGGTCATAAAGTGGTCAAAGGTCGCGTTAGACAATACTTGGTGTGCCTTTCAAGATGCTGAAAGGAAACACACGGAGGTGTTTTCCGTTTTAGAATAGACGACGTGTACGGGGCTTTCTTTTAGCAATGTCATCTCCTCCAGCCAGAAAGTGGATGGAGAAGTCGCAGGGGAAATAAAGGTGATCCACGCTGCCAGAAAGAGCCAAGTTATTGGCGTACACTTGTTATTATCAGGAGATATTTGAGAGCTGCCACACCTCCTGCACCTCACACAACTTCTGCTCTCGGACCAAAAGAGGGTCAGTAGTGCACTACGTACAGATAGATACTAGTTCCTCCAACATTCGCAGACTATTTCTTACCCAGCTTTTACTTACCGAGTTATTAGGGAGAGAATACATTTGCTGCGAAAGGAGGGAGTGGGAAGGGCACGTTTTATCACTTAAGCAACGTGTGCCTCAGTGCAGGAGGCACAATGACAGGGGAACACATGGAGAACCTCACATTACTTTTTCTCCAGTCAAGAGCTTCGGAGAAAGCGAAGGACGGGGAAAGAGAGCGCTAGCACAAAGTGGAGAGAAACAGCTGCCAGGAGCTTGCACCATTCCAATGTTCTTCATGATTACTCTGGGCATCGTAAACATATTTCAGGAGTGTTGCAAAGGAAGAGAGAGAGACAAAGAGAGAAAGAGAGGGAGAGAGAGAGAGACAAAGAGAGAAAGAGAGGGAGAGAGAGAGACAAAGAGAGAAAGAGAGGGAGAGAGAGAGGAAAGAAGGAAGGGAAAGAGGAGGAGGAGGAGGAGGAGAGGAACATACAAGATCACGTAACACAGAAGAGTTGAAGACTAGAAGAGGAGAAAGTCGTGTTACATTTCACCGGGCACTGACAGTCACTTGACCTACTTTTCTCCGGGATGGGGTGTATGGGAAGAGAAAGAGAGGGAGAGAGGGCGGCTGGGGGGAGTGAAAGTGGAAATAAAATCCGGAAAGGTAGAACATAAAAGGGAAGAAAATAATTCATATGGTTGGTGGTGGAGGAGAAGCTCTTCCTTTTTTACTCTTGGCCCTTCTAACTAACTAAGTAAGTCCTTGGGTTGCTTCGTAAGGCAGGGCGTAAGAGAGGGTGAGTGCGTCTCCATGAAATGGCAAACGTGACACCCCACCGCAAATTCCTCCTGTCTCGTCTCCGTCTAATGGAAATGGCGAAATGGCGAGGTGGAGGAGAGAAAAGCCCCAGAGACGGAGCGGAGAGTCGACAGTTGACGATAATGCGAGTTCCTTCATAAATAAAAGGTCCAAGGAGCCAAGAGCTCTTATTTACACACATACACATCTCTACAGATATGTGGACGCAGTATGTATTTATTTTTAAATTGCCTCCTTGAATTATTCAAACTCACCTTTCCCCCCAAACGAGATCCTTCTTGGCAAATATCTATTACGATCATCTGCTGCCATTCCATGAGACCAATAAAGACTTGACAGACTGTGTCCCATTTACATGATAACTCCTCGTCAAAAAGCATTGACGACAAAGAACTTGATTCAATTAGGATAACCTCCACAATTGGATTCTCACTTCGGCTTCGCAACAAAAGAAAGTCAATGGTAATTTCTACCCCACAAAATTGTTATCGAGAAGGCGTGCCCGGACAGATTGCAGGATTGCACTCTCAATGCTAAACTGTTGGCGTCTCTTTTCGCACCAAGAATGAAGAGAGAGAAAGCGTCCCAAATGGTTCTCTGCTAACACTGCGGATGAGCAAGTGAAAAGTGCGTGGGTCTTCATTTTAAAGGTTGTTTTGGGAAGTGGTCAAGGCCGGAGTCAGATGGTTCCCTTCTCACCGTAACAACAACGAGGAGATGAGGGGCAAATAAAAGTTTCTGCCTTGAGATGTGTACACAAAAAGGAGCGGAGGAGGATTCGTTAAAGAAGCAGTTACGAGTGAAAAATAAATGGAATGGCTACATCAATAATTAACTGCCTCCAGGTCCAGGCAGAGACTGGCTGGGGAAAAGACAGGAGGGAGACGCAGTTATCAAAATAGAAAGGGATGAGTCCCTCCCAGCACTTTCCCAATAGGCAATTGCCCTCCCCGTTCCTACGAACGAGAGTCACGGAGAAAGCAGAGAGTGTGTGAGAGCTGAGGAAGAAATCCACACTACTTAAGAGTGTAATGTGTCGGAGGGAAGAACACTCCCAACATTCACTCTGCGCCCATAAAGGCAAATCCCTTGAGAAAGCAAGAGCTTCTACCTTTGCTTAGATTACACAGCAATCACGTACTTCTTCTTTTGCACTTCATCATCATAACACGATGTCTGGGAAATACGCACACACACATACAGTGAACTCTTATTACTCAGAGTTAAAATCCCATTCTTTGATGAGCGAATCAGACGAGAGAGAAAGCCGAGGGAAAGGCCGACATTTCTTGAGTACGGAGAGAAAGCAAGTCATAATCGTTTTCATAAACGCATGTGAAATGCTGTTCCCTCACCAAGACTAGCAAATGCAAATAAGAGAGTAAGTTAGAGCGAGTAAAAATGCTCTACAATTAGTGTAAATCCTGATACAAGAGCATATTCTTTTCGTTCTCACTTTCCCCTTTCGCGTCTTTCTCTCCACATCTTTTTCGGTACGTTTTTAGGATAATTTACCCGAAACACCTTTCACAGAAAAGCTGAATGGATGTGTGTGCTTTTTCCCCATGTACAATGCTTATGACTAAACGTAAAAATACCATTCACATACATTTGTATTCACTAGATAAAAAGCATACATAATAGATAAGATTTGGGTAAATATGGGGAATGATGTGGTCTTACCTCGGTTTTGCCTTTGGAGACGCAGCTCGCTGGCCCCGTCGGGTTAATCACGAGAGAGTCCTTCTGTATAATGGAATAGAAAGGAAGATTATTATCGCGTCACGATCAACATTCCTTAAACGAAATGAAATCATCTTTATTCATGAGCGCCTATTATTTTCACTTCATGCGGACATCTTACAGCCTTCCTCCATGTGCGTGCACCTACAGTGGAGTTACTCAGAGCTCCGTGCTCCGTGCTCCGTTTGCACTATCAGTTCCAGATAGTAATAATAAATAATCAAGGAGGAATCCCTCTACGCGGCCCCACTGGAACCACACTTTTATTTTATGTACGCCGTCTTAATTAATTAGATTAATTTTATTATTTCCAGGAGCATTCTCCCGCCGCGGAGGCCCCAAACCCTTTCGCCCTTTCCTTCACTCAAGTGCTAGACTGAGGGAATTCCGTGGGGCGAAAGGGAAAGCGAAAGGGTGTGGGTCATGACTACAAATGGCCTGCATGAGAAATAAATCAGATGTGAGATGGTAATTAAATTTAAATGGCCGTCCCAATCCCCACATCGCCTAACCCCATTGTGTCTTTTCCCTTTTACTCTTTAATTACAGACACAAACACCTAGATTAAAAGTGTCTCTCCAATCTCCGTCGGTCCTCCCACTTTCATTTGATTTCCTGGGCTCTCATTCCATTTCAAGTCAATTTCCTTCACCTAAGCAGCGGACGGGGATGTGGCCGAAAAAACAACGCTCATCCGTTCACACAGCCTCAATATGTCAATTCTCCATGTGACCTGCATAAGATGCCCATTTTTAACAAAATTTCTAAGCCGAAAAACAGTCTAA
Source organism: Disparrhopalites patrizii (assembly GCA_034698585.1). Lineage (NCBI taxonomy): Eukaryota > Metazoa > Arthropoda > Collembola > Symphypleona > Sminthuridae > Disparrhopalites > Disparrhopalites patrizii. The sequence continues at coordinate 632 of JAQGBT010007074.1, read as the reverse complement.
TTGTAAGCTGAACTATCTTCGAGGGTGGTCCGGAACTCTCACTGTTTGTCATGGCGGAAGTTTTAACGGACAAAGAAACAAAGTCCCCATCCAAATGGTGTGGTGGTTTATTCAGAGCAGTAATTACAGATTATTTACCCATGTAAAACGAAAACACATGTAGCAATCCAAACAATGTGCTAACAAAGCTACCTGCTAGCAGGTAGTTCTTGGAACAAGCTACATAAAGGTAATTATTACATTTTTATAGGCTAAAGCTGACATCCTTGAATACATAATTCCTGCTGACGTGCGTGAAAACACGGAGTAAAAAAAAACAAAGACAGGTAAGGCAATTGACTCATGAGTTGCACCCAGCAAGGCGGAAGTGCATGAAGAGAGCTCATAATTCCAATTCTGGAATCTATCGATGAAAAGTCACTCCTTCCAATCCTTTCCTTCACTCCTACTTTTTCTTGTGCGTGTCAGCAAAACTTAGAGAAATGCAAATCCAGGAAGAACGGGAGGAGGGAAATAATTCAGGTGTAACTTCCAGAACCACCCCCACCCCAAATACTTTGCGTGTCCTCCCTTTTAGTCTACGACAGTGAATCAAGTTCCTCACGAGACCTCGTGTCTACAAGGTCTACATC
>JAQGBT010007073.1:0-11487 GCA_034698585.1 Disparrhopalites patrizii | reverse complement strand
GAGAAAATAAAAATAAAGAAACAGCAAAAATTATGGAAAACAGAAAGAGAAAATAAAAATAAAGAAACAGCAAAAATGCAAAAATTCGGGAAAAAGAAATAAAAATAAAATGAGAGAGACAGCAAAAATTAGGTAAACAAGAAAGAAAAATATAAAAAATAGAGAGCAAAAAACAGAGAAATAAAATGGCCATAAAGAAAAAAAATCAGGACGCGTTAAACAGACAAAACAGAGAGGAAGAAATCAGAGAAAGGGAAAGGAAAAAGTAGAAGAGAAAGTCGGGAATATCGAGCAAGAGCAAGGAAGAGAAAATCGAAAGCAAAAGGCAAAAATGCCGAAGATATTCATAAAGTTGGAAAGGCAAAAATTGGAACGAAGAGAGAGAAAGAGAAAAAAAAGGGATGAAGTGAGAGGTAAAAATAATATAAAAATGTATGAAAAGGATAGCCTTTCAAAGGCATTACAGACGTTGTTAACAATAAAATAAAAATCCAAAACCCAACAAAAAAATAGTATAAAAAGAGAAAGGAACGTGGGAGGAGAAAAGAGACAGCGGTTCAAGAAAAAAAGGAGCCACACATTCAACGAAAAACTTCTCGGAATGGAACCCCCAAATGAACCTCACACGAATACATATATCTACCTATAACATATATATAACACACCCCAGTTTTGTATAGTAAAAGAAAAGGGAAAAGTTCTTTTGTAAATTTGATATTATAAAAGATGCCACAAACTTCTCTCCTCCTTCCCATTCCCTTTCATTTCCCCACCGTATTTCTCATCCCGTCTTGACTCTTGTTCTCAAAAAAAAAAAGAAACAAAATTCGAATTGTACCATTGGAACATGAAGAAAAAAAATTTCTCCATAAATACAAAACAGCATCTATGATTGGCATTATCTCTTTTTCTCCTCCTCCAAAAAACTCTGCCACATGGGTACATAAGGGAGGTTAGGAGTGAAAAACTTTTTTTTCACATCCTACATTATATGATAATATGATGCCACTTTTTCCACCATCCTCCAAAGTACCACAAAGTAGACGGGGTAGAAAAAAGGGAAAAAAAGTACGCAAACTACACATAACTGGAAATGAAAGTGATTGATACAAAAAGGGGGGAAAAGGAAGAAATAGGAAGAAATAGGAACATAAAAAAATTGTACACTACACAATACGACCATTACAACTTCCACTACCGCCTCTATAATGGTTGAGAGCAAAAGTACTTGTAATAGGTCTAGTGCAAAGAACACATTTTTTATTCCCCGACCAGAAAGAGAGAGACAGATTTAGAGGGAGAGGCAGAAAAAATACAGAAATTTATATATAGGAAATGGAAGGAAATTTGTATAGGAAATAACGCCAGTGAGCGAGAGGGAGAGAGAGAAAAAAAAGGGACAAGAGCAGGAAAGTGTAAAACAAGCTTCGTTTTTATACAAAAAGTATACCGCACTCAAAATAGTGGGGTTCATAGCCGTAAAAAGATAGAGGAGAAAGAACGGCAAGTGATATACAGATGGAGAAAAATATAGTGGTAAAACGGATATGGAGAATTAGTAGAGACAAACCCGAGGACATTGGGAAAGCGATGTAAAACTGAGAAAAAGGAAAGGAGACAAAAGGCAAGAAATTAGACATCGAAAAATAGGAAAGCGAGAGAAATAGCAGGAAAATATTAAAGAGAGAAATGACAGGAAAATATTAAAGGGAGAAATGACAGGAAAATATTATAGGGAGAAATAACAGGAAAATATTAAAGAGAGAAATAACTAGAAAATAATAAAGAGAGAAATAACAGAAAAATTGGATAGAAAAAAATAACTGGAAAACATTAAAGAGAGAAACAACAGGAAAATATTAAAGAGAGAAATGACAGGAAAATATAATAGAGAGAAATAGCAAGAACATATTAAAGAGAGAACCAACTGGAAAATATTAAAAAGAGAAATAACAGAAAAATTGAATAGAAAAAAAGAGAGAAATGACAGGAAAATATGAGACAGGGAAAATGATGGCAAAGACGAATTGTAAAGGGAAAACCAGCAAAAAGAGTGAAAAAAGAGGAAAACAGATAGAGAAAGCGAGAGAGTGATGAAAATAGAGAGAAAGAAAAGGAGACAAAAAGAGAGAAAGAAAGAGAAAGAGAGACAGAGGGGGAGAGGGAAAGAGAGAGAGAAGAATATGTTCTCCATCTGCCTTACAAACCCTTTTTTCATGGTACATTTCCCCTTTTACAGAATCCAGCGTATGTAGAGCCAATGATGGATTTCGGCCCATCTCTCCCTTTGCCAACAACGGGGAACGTGTCCGATTTGCCGCTTGCAATAAATTTAATAATAGCCTTGTATTTATGTCATTTAAACACGCATATTGTTCCGTCACTGCTACATGTATCTACTTTCTCTCCCTCTCTCTCTGTCTCCCTCTTCAACCCTCACGACCACCGAAAAAAAAGAAGTACAAAACCATTTTCAAACACTGCTCCCATTTTAAACGTGTACAGACATAAGAAAAGCGGGAGAGAGTAAACTGGGGAAAAGCTCACCCTCTTCTCCTCCTTCCTTTCTCTCTCTCTCTCTCTCTCTCTCTCTCTCTTTCTCCCTCTTACTGAACACGGATTCATGTCCCACCATCATTAATATTAATCCTTGGGGGATAAAACCAGAATTCCTCATTCAAATGAATTAGCTTACTCTCCCCCCTCAAGTCTGGGAAGGAAGCCATGGCACAGTAAATAGCCGGAGAGACGCGGAGACAGAAGAAGACGGCGGAGGAGGTGGACGACGGTGCTTGTTGAACCAGAGGAGATTCCCGCTTCTTTCCATGTATATATGTATACCATTTGTGCCAATGCCAGGAGAAATCCTAAAGGCTTCCCCATACACATACAAAGTCCCATAGCTACCACTATTTTACTACTACTTTATTTAATTTTGAACAAAACCTCCGATCCGCAGGGATTGCTCGGCGTGTGGGGGAACCCCCTCACACCAAACAACTCTGTCATACATCTTCGCCCCTATAATTCCACTTGATGGCATGACATATGTACTTTCTTTCCCTCCCCACACATCCCACACCAATAAACTTTACCGGGGAGAGACAACCAGAGGGATGGGGCCGCGGAAACATGAGTCGGGGAGCCGCAGAGTAACCCAGGAAAAGATCTCTTACAATAATAGAGATACCGAAAAATAGAGAGCCAGTAAAAAATAGGTAGAAAGAAAAATACGGGAAGATAGAGGCAGGGACTGGTGAAAACAAAGGAGGAGAAAGAGAGAGGCAAATCCAATTAAATCAGGAGAAAGATAGGACAAAGAGAAACAAATAATGGGGCATGAAAGAGAGGGAGATAAAGGGCGCGAGGAAGAGAGATAAAAAGGGAAAGAAAGAGAATGAGAACAAGAATATTATTCGGATATGAGAGACAGAAACAACGAATTGGTAGGGAGAAAGTAAAGGAGAATAAAGGAGAAAGTAAAGGATAATAAAGAAGAAAGATAGGAAACATTAACAGAACGGGATTCAGAAAAAGGAGAGAAAAACAAAAACAGAAAGAAGGAGGGAAAAGAGAGTCAGAAAAAAGCAGATAGGGATAAAGATAAGGAGAAAGAGTGAAAGACAAAGAGAGAAAGAGCAGAAGATAAAGAGAGAGAGACAGGGGGACACAAAACGAAAAGAGAGAGAGAAAATCGAAAGGGAGATAGAAAGAGAGACGAGAAAATGAAAAGAGAGCGAAAAAATGAAAAAAGAGCGAGAAAATTAAAAGAGAGAAAACTGAAAGAGAGAGACAGAGAGAGAAAATGAAAAGGCGAAAAAATTAAGAGAGAGAAAATGAAAAGGCGAAAAAATTAAAAGAGAGAGAAAACCGAAAGGTAGAGAGAAAGAGAGAGAAAACCGAAAGAGATAGAGAAAGAGAGAGAAAACCGAAAGAGATAGAGAAAGAGAGAGAAAACCGAAAGGGAGGGAGAAAGAGAGCAAAAAATTCAAAAGGGAGATAGAAAGAGAGAAAATTCCAGAATTAAGGAAGCAAGCGAGACAACAATTAAAATAGCGAGAGAGAAAGAGGCAAATATTGGTAGAGAGAACGAGAGATTGAACTGAAGAAAATAAAGAGAGACAAGGATAGAGAGAGCTATTCAACAGCCAGGATTGTACGAGGATAAACTGCATGCTGAGTAATATTAAGATAAAGAGAGAGAGAGAGAGAGAGAGAGAGAGAGAGACAGAGATGGAGGGAGAGAGAGACGAAGGGAGAGAATTGCATCGGAAGCAGTGAGGAGACTGGAGAGAATTATTAGGCTGATAAAACCCCAAATCACAATATTGTTACTTACTTACTACATTCCTGACTACAACAATCCACCTCCTCCTCCCGGGCTTATTCCATTATTATTATTATAAGCCAAACAAATGACATCTCTTGTAAGACTACAATATATTTAATTCTCCCCCTTCTCTCCCTCCATCTCCCTCTGTTTCTCGGATGTAATCTCCTGTAAAACTGCAGAGTCGAGGATTTCCCCTTGAATAAAGAAATCCCTTTGCTAAATACATAAATAACGGCCTTCTGTACATACAAAAACATTTTCATCTTTTTCCGCCCTCTCGCTTTTCCCTCCTAAAAGGCCTCTCTCTCCCTCCCTCTCCAACCCCCTTATGCATTTTGCCATGGAAAGAGTCGTGTCATTAATTAAACAATCTCTCACATTAATAGTACAAAGTCAATAGCTTTTCACAGGATTTTATACTGCCATTATTTTATTACCACATCTCCCTCATTATTACATAACACCATTCTCTCTCTGTCTCTCTCTTTCCTCTCTCTCTCTCTCTCTCTCTCTCTCTCTTTCTCTCTCTCTCTCAATGGTTCTGTGCCTGTAACATGAGCTGAGCATATGAGTCTGTCCCCTCCAATATTATGACACTCTAAAAAGCCACGGAATTCCGAGGACACTCGGAATGTGGCTCGTATATCTATATAAACCTGCTTTTTTTCCACATAAAAATCCACAATTTTTCCCATTCCATTCTGTACATTATAATGTCCACGGCCAGTGTCATAAAAATCCCTTTCTCTCCCATTTCCCTTTGCTCTAGCTTGCTCTATCTCTCAAATTCTTTTTGTGTAAAAACGACCAATTATTTATTAGCTAATAAAAATCATCGTAAAGGAAAGGGGATACTAATGAGCGAAATTGTTTTTTTTTCTACGATACAAGAGAGGCGAGTGGAAAAATTTACACCAATGAAATTGGATGGTATACAATCCCCCAATGGAAGTATGTATTATGTGTGTATATAATCCAATGCGGTGACAGTGACAGTAATGAAGTGTGCTAGAGACAGACAGAGAGAGAGAGAGACGGAGAGAAAAAGAGACTGTGAATAACTGGCAAGTACATTACTTCATTTTTGTTAGCTAAATAAAATGGAACGGTTTATCCATATAATAATAATAAAAAAAAATAATGAGGATGGTGTCAGTCAACAGCGGTGATTTTCAAAAGGAGATTTTGCCACCGTTGGCAAATCTGCCTTTACTCTTCTATTTTTCTATGGAATCAACGTGAATTAAAAACATTTCATTATGCCTGTATCAAATAGGCTTCACGATTTCTCTCTCTCTTTTTCTCTCAATTTCCCTCTATTTCTCTTTCCTTTTTCTCTCTCGATTCTCCTCTTTGCGATTTTGTCTCTCTTCGAAATTTTGCTATAGCTGCCTCCTTCTAATAATAAGACTGGCTGTACTTATTTGCCCGTGAGTGAATGTGGCTATTACGTCTTATTACCATCATACATGCCCTTCCATTCATGCAAGTTAATATAATATAAGACTGGCGTGAAAGAGCCAGAGAGAGAGAAAGGGTTGAGCGGGAGGACAAGAAAATCAACTATAAAAACCAGGATGAAATGACTCTATTATTAACAAAGGCTTATTCAATAATAAATGTCACCCCTAAAAACTCTCTTATTATAAATATACCTACAGCCCCTATGTTTGGGCTAACAGGCCCCATTAAAACGGCCATCCACTCGGACCTCACACGCGCTGTTCGCGAAACCCCAAAATAATTAACAATACCGACACTTTTCAATCCCTTTCAATTATTCACAACTCCCTTTTATTAAGTAGTACTTGGGACAACAGACAGACGCAGAGACAAACAGGAATGGAGAGGGAGACACAGCCAGAGAAATTGAAGGAGAGAGAGAGAGAGAGAGAAACAAATTTTTTTTGCCCCAAGAGAACTCGTGCCAAGAAAAGAAAATTGTTATGTATCCTGAACAAAAGGATTGAAGTCAAAAAGTCTCTCGAATATATCTGTCTCTCACCAGTTCTAACGAATACGTTTAGGACCTTGTCTTGTTTGACATGGTAAATAAGAAGAAAAAGGAACCGTAACAAAAGTGTCCACCCAAACGATTTGCTAATGAGTCCCCATGTATCTATGCACATTCATTGGCAAAGACCAACCTGGGAGACCAAAATGAGAGACCTCAGCGCCGTGGAAAGGAAAGAGAGGAAGATATAGGTATAGGGAATACAAGAGATGGATGGAGAAGTACTAAACACCCGTGGTAAAAGGCAAGATACAAAGGCAAAAAGAGAGGGAAATTTGGGGAAATAAAATAATCGAGAAAAACTGAAAGGACATTAAAAACAAAATTGGAGACAAAAATACAGTAACAGCAGAGGAAAAAAAAGGAAAATGGGACAAATAAAAGAAAATGAAGGATAGAATGAAAGGCAAAAATTAACAAAAGTTTTACGAGGAGAAAAAATATGAGAAAACGAGAAAGGGCAAAGAAAAAATGGCAAAAGAGAGCATAAAAGGGAGAAAAAGGGAGCGAAAAAAGAGAAAAAAGGGACGGAAATGGGAGAAAAAACAATGTTTACTAGAAGAAGTGAAGGACGACAAGAGAGAAAGCAGTAATGGGGAGAAGTGTGAGGGAAAAATAGGACGACAGAAAAAAGGAAAGAAAAAGGGGTGAACAGAGAGAGGAAATGAGAAGAAAAGACAGACAAAGAGATCGAGAGAGAGAAAGAGAGAGGAAATGAGAAGAAAAGAGAGAAAAGGAGATAGAAGGGAAAAGAGGAGAAGAGATTGAGAGAGAGAGAGAAAGAGAGAGAGAGGGACAGAAAACAGAAGTAAGAGAAAGAGAGAGAGAGAGGGACGGATAAAAGGAATGAGAGAAAGAGAGAGAGAGGGACAGATAAAACGAGTGAGAGAAAGAGAGAGTGAGAGGGACAGATAATAGGAGTGAGAGACAGGGAGAAGAGGACATGAGAGACTAGACGTTATGGAAGGAGAGAGAAAGAGCGAGGCGCTTAATAGACTGTAAAAGAGAGACTGAAAATACAGCAAAAGAGACGTTCAAAAAGACATTCAAAAAGACAGCCAAAGAGACGTTCAAAAAGACATTCAAAAAGACGTTTAAAGAGACAGAGAGACGTTCAAATAAAGAAAGAAACAAGGGGAGTAAAAGAGGCAGAAAGGGAGGAAGTGCGAGACAAAACGAGAGAGTGAGAGAGAGAGAGAGAGAGGAGAAGAAGGAGAGAGAGACTCCCATTTTCACCTCATTTATAACTTGTTACATGTGTATTGAGTGACAAGTATGTGGCAACCAAAAAAAAAAGACGGGGGACGACTAAATAGTGAAGCCCATTAAAGCCATAGCTTGTGATTACGCTCCAAATCATTTTTCTCTTCATTGAACATGTACATACGTACGTCGGGTACACAAATAGGGACATATCTTTACATTATGTATACTGTTTATATACCAAGAAAAACATTGAAGGGAGGGAGAGAGCCAATGTAGATAAGGACATGAAAGCCTGCGAGGAGGACCGCCAAAAACATTCCCATACAATTAGTTCCCCTCTCCAAATACAAAAGACACACACACACACGGATTTTCTCTTTCTCTTGGCCTTTTTTAAAAAAGAATAATGTTTTACCAGAATTAAACCATGTAATTCTATCTATAACGAGGGTGTTCCTTCGTGTGGTCGTGGTGAGTGACAAAATATCTGCTGTTTTTTATGCCCCTCAAGAAAAAATAAGTAAAAGACGGATTAGTGGGCCACAAAAAAAAAAATAGATCCATTGCTCCTTTTTTTTTATTTCCTTTTGCATTGAGAAAAAGGAACCTTTTCCCCCTTTTTGGGACGGGAAGAGGAGGATCAGGGCTCACAAATTGGTGATTAATTCTGTTCAATCGATTGAAAAAAATTGTATCGAAATCCCTGGCCCTCCCTCCTTGAAATGACGGATATAACCATAAAAAACAGGAAAGTACAAAGTTTTTGGTGGGGTGGATTATTTTTCAGTTATGAAAAAAAAGACATGTGGAGTCTCTCCAAGGCGTTCTTTTTTCGTGGTGAGGAATATTTATTTTCCATTATTATAGTGGAAACATTGTATATATTTTGGGGGGGGGTGGGGAGGTTCAAGAAAAGGATAAGAAGAAGGACCAGATCCCCGTCTACTGACGCTCTTCCTTCTGCTATACATTTCATTATTAGGCCAATTATTGTTATTATTATAATAGAAAAAAAAAAGGATTTCAAAACTGAAAAGGGGGAGAGAAGGGGAGAAAAAACTGTTCATGGTCATGGAACATTATTCAAGCACACAACTTCTTCTTCGGCTGTAGCCATCACCATCAACCCCCCCAACAAAAAGTCCAGTGGTGAGAGTTCCCCGTGTGTGTGTAATTCCCTTTGATATAAGAGTCTCCCTCACGCTCTCAATATGTATATGAAGGGGTGAAATAGGGGATAGCTTCAACGAGCGCTGTGCACCTGTAGTATTAAAGAAGGCCAGGGAAAAAAATAGACCCACTCGAAAATTGGCTACTGCTTATCATCTGTTGTTTACCTTTTATCAGGAACTATCGTGGAGATTGTGAGGGAGCAGGTATCTCTCCCTATCTCGCTCTCCATCTCTTGTATCTCTCTCCCTCTCTGTCTCTCCCTTTTTCTGCCTCTTTCTCACTCTCTTCCTCTCCATGTCTCTGCTGCACTCTCTCTTCTCTTTTGTCTTTCTGATACTCGTTCCATTGTCATTGGAACATTTATTTCTCTTTTCTGTCTCTTTTTCTCCTCTTTTTTCTCTCTCTTTCTCTTTTCTGTCTCTCTCTCTATTTTCTGTCTCTCTTTCTCTTTCCTTTCTGTCTCTCCTTTCTCTTTTCTTCCTCTCTCTCCTTTCTCTTTTCTTCCTCTCTCTCCTTTCTCTTGTCTTCCTCTCTCTATATTTTCTGTCTCCCTTTCTCTTTCCTTTCAGTCTCTTCTTTCTCTCTTTTCTGTGTCTCTTCTTTCTCTCTTTTCTCGGTGTCCTCTGTCTCTCTCCCTTTTCTTTCTCTCTTTTGTCTGTTTTCTGTCTGTCTCTCCTTTCTTAGTCTCACCCGTTATTCTTTGACTTTCTATCTTTGCTCTTTGTTTCTGTTTTCTTTGACTGTCTCTTTGTTCTAAGTGCCTCTTTTTTCTCCACATTTGTCTCTTTGTTTTTTGTCTTTTTCTTTTTTCTTTGCTTTTCTCTTTTTTATTCGCCTCTCCATTTCTCTCATTTGTCTCTGTCTCTATTTTCGTTGCCTTTCTCTATTTTTTTAAATTTACTTTTCTCCAATTTTTCTCTGGCTTTTTTGTCTATTTATCTCTTTTATTTGTCTCTTTCTCTTTTGTCTTCCCCTTTAGCTTTCTCTCTTGTTTTTTGAATTTCTGTAATTCTCTTTTGTAGTTGGTTTTCTCTCAAAATTCTTTGTCTATTTGTCTTTTTTCTTTGGGTTTTGCTTATCTTCCTTTGTTAATTTTTTTCTGTCTTTCTCCACTCTTTTTCATTTGACTTTTCTCTTTCAGTTTCTCGCTGAATATCTCCCGTTCTCTTAAGTGCTTTGCTTCCGTTCTTTTTCTCTCTATTTTTTCTTATTTATTTTTACCGTCTCCCTCACTCTGTCTCTTTCACCATTCTTCTCGGCGTCCCAATTTTTCTCCTTTATTTCACGTTCCCCCTTTCTCTTTATTTCCCCTTTATTACCTTCTGACTGCTTCTATCCATAATTCCAGTTATTTCTCGCCACGGATAAAAAAAATCCAAGGCAATCAGATGCCCGTCTCCCTTTAATAATTCCCTTTACACCGGTCTCTCTATCTTCCTTTTCTCCCTCACTCTCTCTCTCTCTCCCTCAGGACGTCTACCTACCTATTTGCTTAGGTTGCATGATACTTTATGATTATGTGCTTCTCTCCAACATTTCTCCCTTAAATAATTAAGTAGTGTATGATTGCCTTTTTCGTATATTATCTCCCTTGCTGGTTCTCCCTCTCCGTCTCTCACCCTCATTGTCTCCCCTGTCTCTCTCTCTTCTCTCTCTCTCCTCTCTCTCTCCCCTTTTGCCACCATCACCAGTACTTCCATGTGTGTGTACGTACTGTGATATTATTATTACCTTCCCAATAGCCAATAAGGCGAAAAATTGTATCATCCTCCCTCATGCCGGCTTTACGTGTGTATGACAGTCAGGAGAGGAAAAAGCATGTGGACGGATACAAGAAAACACCCTCAAATATCGTCCCGTGACTACTTCTAATATTTTTTTTTTGTTTGTGTACAATATACATGTATACCTTTTAAGTACATATGGGATACACAGGCATACAAAGGGAGGTTCACCAAGGATGGACAATGAATTGTTCTTCGGGGTTCGAAGGGAATCCCAGACACGATGGCCGATCATTATTATTGTGTATGTCGCGACAGGTTTGTATTAAATTCCATTTTGTATATTTATTTGGATCATCCCCTCTTAGAAACTTGATGGGGCCTACTGCTAACTTTTGCTTCGACTCCCCACTTCTATTATTAGAAGTACGTCGTCACTAGCCCGGTACTTAAACAAGTCAGGGTGTATAGATTCCATTAAATGGATAAAAGCAAGTTTTTGTGCTTGGACGCTTTTTTAAGAGAATATTTGAGGGGGGGAGACCTTTTAAAAGTTACAAGGAGGATCAATTTCTTTGGGGGTAGTTTTGAAGTAATAGTCGTCTAATAACAACAGTTTGCAGGAGAGCTTTTTATTACATAAATACTACATACAACCCTTTGCTCTCTCCTGTGACTCCAAATTGCTCTCCTATCTCTGTCTCTCCACTTTTTGGGCTTCGTATTTCTCTCTGTTTTCGCCCTTTGGGATATTACTTCCTCTCACTTTATCGTTTCTGATGCAATTTGGAAACTGTTTTCTCTTCTATTCTCTCTTTTTCTCCCTTTTTTCTCTTTTATGCTCTCTGTTTCTCAATTTTTTCTCTTTTATTCTCTCTCTTTCACCCTTTTTCTTTTTTATTCTCTGTCTTTTTCCTTTGTTTCTCTATTATTCTCTCGCTTCTATTTTATTCTGTCTCATTTTCCTTTGTTTCTCTATTATTCTCTCGCTTCTATTTTATTCTGTCTCATTTTCCTTTGTTTCTCTATTATTCTCT
>JAQGBT010007072.1:0-11491 GCA_034698585.1 Disparrhopalites patrizii | reverse complement strand
ACAAAGTAGAGAGAAAAAGTGAAAACAAGTACAAAAGAGACAAAGTAGAGAGAAAAAGTGAAAGCAAGTGCAAAAGAGGTAGCGAAAAAGACTGAGAAAACGTCGAAGAGAAAGAGAGAAAAACAAAGTAAAAGAAAGTGAAAAAAAACAAAAAGAGAGCGAAGGCTTGCGAGAAGATCCGAAATACATAAAACAAAATGCGGGAAAGGGAGAGATGGATAAAGACAGAGGAAGAGGAGAAAATGAGTAAAGGCGAGGGAAATGGCAGCAAATAAAATGGAAACAACAGTAAATTAAAAAAAGAGATAAAGAATGAAAGTGAAGGAGATGTCAAACGAGGCATTGGGAGAGAGAGAGAAGTTAAAAAAGACATAAAGTGACAATTAAAGCACGAGATATTGTGAAAGAAAAAAAGGATAAAAATGAATAAGTATAATTATAAAGTGGAACACTAACAAAAGAGCTAAAACTCATTAGGGGCCAAATAGTCACATCGAAAAGGGATGAAAGGTACGAGAAAGGAAGGGAGTGAGCCCACAAAAAGAAAACAGAAAATGCTTGGATGAGAAAAGGTAACGAGAAGGTAAATTACGAGGGGACGTACAAAGGCAGCAAGGAAGGAAGAAACCCATGGGAGAATAAATCACGGCATTATTTAAAGGCAACAGCTGAAAAAATCCCAAAAGCAAAAGAGGACGAGAGAGAGAGAACAGAGACAGAAGAGAGACAGAGAGAGAATGAAATCCGTGACCGAATTCACCAAACCGCATAAATGAAGGATTGACAATAAAGAAAGGTGAGGTGGGAAGGTTTTTGCATGGTGAAGGCTTGAAAAGGGAAAAGACATACTTCGGAAATACTTGGTCGTGAAAAATAATTCCCTTGGAATCCTCCCTTCTCTTATCCGTCTTCATCAGAGAGAGAGAGACGGAATGAGTATCCGGCCTATCTGAAAGCCTGCCTCTCTCTCCACTTCCCCAAATTCCACTTGTACTATCCCTTGTGCTGCGGTGACGGTGGCTCCGAGAGAACACAAATTAAACTTTTCGTTTTCAAATCGACAAAGACACAAACAATTTGGAGGGGACACTTTCCTCTAACTCCTCTCCAAGTACTCCAGCCAGGGCGGAAGGAGGAAGGGTAGGATTCACGCTGGAGATACCACCAAACTCACATCCTGTATATACATTCTCCTTTTGTAGGCATTATCAATGCTCGCCTGAGAAATACTTTCCAATATGCTCAAGAGGTGATTGATAAACAAAGAGAGACAACTACGCCAGCCGAGAGAGACAGACAGAAGAAGAAATGACACAAGTGACGAGGGAAAACCCAAGGGTATGGGACTGGTAAAGGACAGGAAAAAAGCAAAAAAAAGGGACGATGAGTTGCAAGAGAAAGTCCGGAATGTGGAAAAGAAAACAGCAGAAAGATAGCTGCTAATTTATAGAAAAGGATGAACGAGAAAAACTGAAGCGGAAGAAAAACTTTAAATGAAAAAGCAGCGCCGAAAAAGAGAACAACAAGCAGTGTATAAAACACAACTAAGGAAAAGGGGAGCAGTTAGAGAAAGTAAAGAAAACGTATCAACATAAAAGAAAGCAAGAAAGGGTAAAAAAAAGTTAGACCATATAAAGAAGCAATAGAACCAAGAAAAAGTAGGAATATAAGCGAAAGCTACATAGACCAAGAAAAAACAGAACCATAAGAGAAAGCAAGATAGTCCAAGAAAAAGTAGAAACATAGAAGAAAGCAAGATAGATCAAGAAAAAGCAGAACCGTAAGGGAAAGCAAGATAGTCCAAGAAAAAGTAGACACATAAGAGAAAGCAAGATAGACCAAGAAAAAGTAGAAACATAAGAGAAAGCAAGATAGACCAACAAAAAGTGGAAACGTTGGTGAAATCACAGCAACAACGAAAAACTACTAGATACAAAGGAGAAAATAAATAAATCAGGAGATTGAGCTAATAAAATGGAGTTAAAGTTAAACTAAGAAAAACGTGACATCAATGGACCAGAGAAACTAGAGATAAAAGTGACATCAAAGAAACCAAAGGAAAAGAGAAAGCAAGGTGAATCAGGAGAAAGTAGGAATAATTGATAACGCAATAAAACTCAATGGAAGTATAAACAAAAATTGAACCAATAGAAGAGGACTAATACTACAAAAGGTAATGGAAAGAGTGAAAGATTCAGGGTAAAAGAGCGGGAGAAAGTGACGAGGAGCCAGGGAGGTAAAGAGTAAAAATTAAAAAAAAAGAAAAAGAGAAAGCACGAGCTGGAGAGCTGATTAGAGGGACTTAGTGGGAACGGCAGGCTTTGATTCGCACCATGTGGTCAGGATGACGTCGCAGGAAATTTTGCTTCTCCATAAAAGTTTATGTATAGAAAAAAAAGGTGCGCTCACACACACTCGCATTCAAACTTCACCAATTATAATTACAGAGAAGATCTTCCTTTCTCCATCTCTCCATCTTCTCAGCACCTCCTTCCCCTCGGAAACAAATCCTTTCTGGAAAAGATTTTGGCGTGTGTGCAGGTTCAGATATATACAGAATAAAATCGTCATGCTAATCTCATTGTTAGGCAAATCCCGTTCCACGGTCTGTCCTAATAACAATAGTAATAATGATAATAATAATGTCCCGTCTCCCGTCCTCGAATTGGCCGACCGTAAACATCTCCTCGGGTTTTGTGGGCAAAATGACTTGGAAGAATTTAGGACGCAAGAGTCCCATTGCTCTATTTATAATTCTTGCTTCCCCCCACACAAATAATAATAATTGAAAGGCAACAGAAGATTTGAGGGACAAAGTCACTGGTTCTACGACGTTCCTTTCTATTTAAGGACGTTTATTATTCTTATGAAATTGTAATTGTCTTTCCCTTTTCCACTCCCTTGCATTTCAAATTTACTGAGCGAGTGCGTACAACGAGAAATGTCACAGTCTCACATGCCGTCATCTCCATCCTGGCTCTCCAGGTTCCAACTTAAGTTTTTCCTGGGAGGACAAAGTTTTCACTCAAAATGGGGGTGGGGGGAATTCACGGGAATGTATTACAATCTCTTTGGAAATGGGAATTCTGTAGTAAAATCCAGGAAAAATGTCACCAATGCGTGAACTTTCCCATGGATTTCTTGGAAATTTGAGGCCAAATACGGGAAAACGCAAAGAAATGATACTGATTCGGGGAAAGTAGTGACTTCTCCCCTATAAATGTTCTCTTTAAGCAGGAACGCCGCGGGGTGGTGATCCCTTTATTAATTCTTGGTAAAGATAACCTGTTAGAGTTTTTTCGGGGTTATACACTATTATGAAAGTAATCCTTCCCACTCGGGGATGACAGATTGTGTGTCATTTGCTCTCTCATTCCTTTCACGTCATTTCACTTTTTATAGGATCTTTCCCAAGCCGTTGATTAAGGCGGAAAAGTTTCGTTTAAATGTTAAATCAACTCCAGATTTCACTTGATCCCACTTCGTGGCTTTTGTCTTGATTCTTTCCAGGTCATATGTAACTAATATGTACACATATCATTTATGTATCTTATTGCTCCTACTCGTTTTTTTCCTATTCTTTTCTTATCTCACATTCTATTTCCTATTTTTCTAGTATAATTTCTTTTAGACTTCTTACTCAATTTCTTATTTGCTACCTTGCATGTATTCTGTTTAATTTTGGGACACTGTTTGTATTGTTTTCTACACTTTTTCTCTTGCTATTTAGACGTTTTCCGTTTTCTTTAATTTTGTCTCTTTTTTGCTTTCTGTTATTTCTCTGATTTCTCTATATTTGTCTCTTTTTTTCTTTCTGTCATTTTTCTCTTATATATATATATTCTTTTATATAATTACATATATCTTATATATATTCTCTTATTTTTCGACGGTGTCTCGTTTGCCATCTCTTTTCAAAGCTTTCTCTTTTGTTTTACCGGCTCTTGCAACTTTGCGGTACTTTCTCTCGTGTCAAATTTCCCCCTTGTTATCTATCATCTGTTCTTTGCTTTCTCTTTTCCCTTCCGTTTATCTTTTTTTCTCATGGTTTCGCTTTCACTTTGTTCTTTGGTTTTTCATGTATTTTCCCATTTTTTGCATCTTGATATATGCCGACTATTCTTGCTTTCCTCGGATTTTTAGCCCAATTAGCTGTTGCTTGGCAGATGTCCATTGTTTTAATTACAGTAAGTTCCCTTCCGTGTTCTACTATTCCAACAATGCCCGAGATCTTGTAGGGTTTAGGTCTTGGTCTTCCTTCAGTATCAATATAGATGTTTGAACAATTCCAGGTCTTTGAAGAATGTCATGACCTACTGGTTGTTTGAGTGAATGTATGTATGCACCTTCCCCGAATGGAAACACTCTCTTGTCTTCTCATCAGGCAATTATAACGTGCTGAGAAATGGTGAGTTTCCATGTCTACTCCTTCCTATCTCGTCTCATCTCTCCGTCTCCTCCTCCGCCCTCCCGAAATTCTCAATAATGTAAATCCCAGCACAAGAAAAACTTGTTCAGCTCGCTTCCTCTCCTTTGCCTTTAGTATTTCATGGCTCAATGTCTCCTGCTCCCTTCTCTCTCTCTTTCTCTCTTTCTCTCTCTCTCTCTTTCTCTCTTTCTGTTCCCTAAGCTCAATTCCTTCATCTAATTTTCTCTCCCCTCCTTCCCTCTCTCACTCGATTTTCCCTGGAAATTTTACAAGGAAACTCAGCTGGAAGGTTAATACGGCTGTGAGAATGGAATGAGTAATGAGGTTGTCACCCTCGACTGGAGCCACAGTGAAAGTGTAATGTGGGAAGGGAAGGATCTTTGAGAGGAGAAGAGGTGTACACATATTCTCATCTGGGTCGCCTTTTCATTTTTTCTCTCTCCTTCCAGTCATAATAGATAATACTTGGCATAGTAAAATACGTTGATACAGCAATAATACATCTCTCGGGGATGGATTTCACATCTTTTTTATTTTGGAACAAGAAAATGGTGTCCAAGGAAGTCGTGAAAGGGAAAATGTATGCCTGTTTGGCTACTACAAGCCAATCGGTAAAAGCAGTGCCTATTATGAAATAGACGGAGAAAGAAAGGGTAAAATTGCAAAAGGGAGACTTTTGTCATACTTTCCCCGCCATCCTCCTTGCAGTTCGCATATTAGAAATGTATTTCGCATCAAGTCTCTCTTGTATTATTTGCTCTTCCTACTACAACTCTCGTCATTGTAATCATCGTCATCGTCGTCATCACCAGCCTCCTCCTCCTCCTTCTCAAGTCATGCATATGTGCCACAAAAGTTTCAAGTACAGCGGAATGGAAAATGTTCATTGAGTGGAAATTGATAGGGTGCACGCTGAGACGAGGAGAGAGAGAGAGAGTGGAAATATCAGAGAGGCAGAGAGAATGACAAAGAATGAGCAAGATGAACACACAAGTAACACGTTTGGGAAAGAATCCGTCAAAGGCTGGGCAGAAGAAGGGGCTTTGACAAATGGGAGTACGAGAAAAGGGGACGAGTCATGGGAGCCAAAGAGTGAGGAGAAAGAGAGATTCTGGAGGGGAAAGAGAAGCAGAAGGTGAAAGAAGGGGGATGGGAAGAGATTCGTGAGAGAGAGCGAGTAAGGCGGGGAAAGCATTAGATGTGAGGGGAGAATGAATGAAGAAAAAAGGAGAGTGAGAGAAAGATTGAAAGAGATGAAATGAGAGAAAGTGAAAAAAACAGGAAAAAGGAGAGTGGAAGAATAAAACTGACAGACAAAGTGAGAGACTAAAAAACAAGGGGAAATGGGAGCAGAAGGAACAAACGGTGGGATCAATAGAGATAAGACAGGATCAAAGAGAGACACAAATCAAAGAGGCAAAAGGAGAGAAGCAAATTGAAGAGATAAAAACAGAGAAAAAATTAAAGAAACATGAAAACAAAGAAAAGAAATTGAAGGGACAAAAAGGCAAACAAATTAAGGCTACACAAAGAGAAAAAATAGAAGCAGAAAGAAAGGAAATTGAAGAGACAAAAATAGAATAACAAATTAGGGAGACAAAAATAGAATAACAAATTAGGGAGACAAAAAAATAGTATAACAAATTAGGGAGACAAAAATAGAGAAAAAATTAACGAAACAGGAATAGAAAGAAAAGAGCACAGATGTATAAAGAGAGTAAATTGGAAAAAGGGAAATGAGGTGATAAAACTGCGGAGAAAGAAAGAGAAAAGAGCACAAAGGCATTGGAAGAAATATATAATCAAACGACAGAAACAGCAAGGGAAAACTATTGAGCGGAAGCGATAAAACCCGCAAAAGCAAGGACGATGGGAAAATGTAAACAAAGAGACGGGGAAATGAAGAGATGACGGCAAAACTATGAAGGATAACTAGCAAACAAGGAGAGGAAATATTGAAGAAAAAAGGGCGAAGGAGACTAATGTGATAACAAAGCGGAGAAAGTGAAGGAGCGACGAAAAGAAAGGTGAGTGACGGGGGAAAAGTTGTGGGAAAAAAGAGCGTAAAAGCTAAACAAAGGTGGAGTTTTGAGAGAGACAGAATGCTGAGAGGGAGAGATTGAGACCATTGCGGTAAAAGGGCGAGAGATACAGAGAGAGAATGGAAAAGTATAAGAGAAGAGGACACCTTGTTAAAAGTTTTCTCAACTATTTGGCTGGAGTCAGGGTTACTTTATATGTACGTACGTACATATATACAATTGTATAATATGTATGCATATAGAGTGAATAGACAAACTTCATGCATATTTCTACAAGGACACATAAGGAAAGTCCCTATGACGAAGATGTTTTCAACAGTCAATGAGATATTGAATATTAAACGGAGCGTTGATGCCTGTGATTTGTTGGGGGAAGAAGACACTTTCGCAATCTTCTGTGTACTCTCTACATTTTTTTTTGGACGGCGTGATTTTTGAACATGTTCGAAATTGCATTTTTCTCTGTCTCCGTTCCTTTCTTGGGGGAAAGTAGGTAAATGTAGTAAAAGACGATTTGAAAAGAGAGAGAGAGAGAGAGAGAGAGAGAGATACAGGCATCTCCATCTCCATTATGATTGCCTTTGTTCAGCATTTTTTGGATGCCATTATTACCATTCATTCTCTTTTCATTTTCCTCCCCAAGGAATGTGTAAAGACTTCACGTTGCTCATCTCTTTCTCCAATCTCTCACAATTATTCATTCTCATTTTTCCCTTCGTTTCCATTATTGTTCCCTCTTTCCCCCTCCTGTCTTGTGTTTTTCCTAATCATAATTAAGCTGGATCTCTCCGTTCTTTCTTTTACTCCCTTTTGGTTGCTCTTTTTTTTTATATTTCTCGGTTTTTTCTTTTTCTTCAGTGTCTCCAAATTTTCTTGCGTTTAGCAACTCTTATCACGCTTCAAATTATCTCAATCTTGTCTTTTCTTCCTTATCTCTTGTGCTTCACTGTTATCTTCATTCTCATCTATGTTACTTTACTCTTATCTTCAGTCACATCTATGTATGTATGTTTATGTATGTATGTACTTTACTTTTATCTGATTTTATCTTCTTTCGCATCTATCTTTTATCTGATTTTATCTTCTTTCGCATCTATGTGACTTTACTTTTATTTGATTTTATCTTTCTTTCGCATCTATGCATGTATATTAATTTACTTTGATCTGATTTTATCTTCATTCTCATCTATTTTACTTTACTTTTATCTGATTTTATCTTCATTCGCATCTATTTCACTCTACTTTTACCTGATGTTATCTTCTCCATTGCTTATTGCCTTTCACCTTCATCTCGCGGCACGTTCTTCCATATTTCAGTGTGCTTCTTATTTATCAGTTCCCACGGCTGTCTTCTTTCTCCTCTTCTTCCAGTATTTTTTCTTCCCAATTCTCATCTCCTTCCATCAGTTTGAGTGTCTCCCCGTCTTTGTTTTTTTCTTCCCTCAGCACGTCTCTGTCTCTGTAGATTCCTCCTGGGCATGTGTTGTGGTTGTAATTACTTGTTCAAGTCAGAGCGCATATATTTTTTGGTTCCCCCTCACCCCGCACATTTTTGAAGAAGCATTGGGAACGTGTTGATAGTGAAGAAGAAAGACAAGGACAAAGACTAAAAGACTAAGTAAGAGGAGGAGGAGCAGGCGGGTGTCTAATGGAATCGTTCCATTTCCGATTGATTTTTCTGAATGTATATGTGTATTCAGGAAATAAACCAAACCAAATAGAGTGATGGTTAAGCAGGGCCTTGTCTTCTCCCTCGATTTCCCCCAAGTTTCCACTGGCTTTTTGAACTTCTTCCCACTCGCTGAAAGCATGGTTTGGACCCTTTCAATGGGGAAGGAGAGACCAAGGCAGGGATAAATCTGTCAGACACCCTCCTGATTGTGGTCGGACTGGAGGAAGGAGCAGAAGACATGTTATCAAATCTGCGGCCTTCAACAAATGTAAACAAGCTGAACTTGGTGCTTTTACCAAGGCAAAAAAATTCATTTAAGGAAAAACAATATGTTTTGATTGATTGAACAATATATTCAAAGCGTCTATGGAAGATAAATATTTACCGGAGATTCAATCTCAATAGCTAGATATATCCCCGATTTTTTAGGGTGGGAGATTACCAGCCTCTTCTTCGTTTCATATTTGTGCGTTATTGTTTTCACATTTTTTTCGGGTATGTTATCAGAGAACGTATGAAGGTCAATCTAAATGTATTATCCATCCCAGTGCATCCCCTTGCCTGTCATTCCTGGTCGTTATCATCAGATATTATTAATAAACATTTCCAACTTGACACAACAACTCTCTTTGATTGGCCTTGTATCTCTCGACAGTTCATTTTATTTATTTTGCTCGATATATTGTGTACTCACTGAAGGTGGTCAAGAGAATGACAGCAAACGTTTTTGGTGTTGGGAAATGAGACGAACGGAGGGAGAAACTATATTTTCTGGATTAATACCGCATTTTCCTTTCTCCTTCGTGGAAACTTGTGCGAACGTAAACACAGGTTCAAAAATCAGGCATGAAACAGAGAAATAAGTAAATTGGACAAAGGATGAAAACAAAGTAGTAATAGGATGAGAAAGCAAAATGGGAATTATTGGGAAAAAAAATAAAAAAGGAAATAAACACTAAAAGAAGGAAGAAAAGAAACAAAAGGGGTGAAAAAAGCATGAAGAGAGAGAGAGAGAGAAGATGGACAAACGGTAGACAAGACAAATGCAAAATATAAAAATGAAAGACAAAGCATAAAGAGAGAGAAAGTGAGGCAAGGTAAAAGGAAAAGGAAGCAAAAATAGAGAAAGAGAAATTAAGTCAACAAGGAAAATCCAAAGAAAAAAATCAAAGCCAGGGACGAGATAAAAAAAGGGGAATCAAAGACAGGAAGCAAGAGATACAAGACGAGAGTAATATTTAAAGCAAAACATCAAGAGCTAGAAAAATCAAGAGAGATGATGAGGAAGAAAGCAAAAGAAAGCAGAAAAAAGTCATTAAGAGAAATAAAAGGAAGCAGATGATAAAGCAAAACAAAAGAATCTTCAAGAAAAAAATTAAAGGGGACGAGAGAGAAACGACAAAATAAATTGACGGAGAAGGAAAACCATTAAGAGGGATAAAAAGAGCACATACGGAGACGAATGCCATGACAGAAAAGAAAAAAAGAAAAAAATACGAGCGGAAAATGCAAAAAAGAAGCCCAAATAGAACTAATGGACTTTGACCCCAAATCAGATGGACTCATCCTCGAAAAAGAACAACAGTCCCCCATTTTGCACTTTGTCCCCATATTCACCTTTCCGTTTCGTTGTCCCCACACAAGTAAGGCCTTGGACTGTCCAGTCCATCCAAAGTTCAAATGTTCCCCGGCCCCTCCGGTAACAATGGGTCAATAAAAGTAATGGTAATAAAACAAACAGGATGATGGGCAGGTGTTGCTAATGGACAAATCTACAAGATGACACATGTCGACCTTTCTCTTCCGATCGGTCACCCCACTGCAGATTCTTTGCTATCTCTTACGAGTCTCGTATTGGGAAAACTAAATGGAGGTTGGAAATATCAGTGCCTTTGAGGAAGGTTGAAATTCATGGTCATAGAATAACATGATGCACATGGCTCTTCTACGTACACACGTGTGCATGAATATGTATACACACATTTGTTCATATAAATAATATACATACACACACATACATCTGTATTCTCCCATGCACGTGAAAGGAAGCGGCACGAGTCTAAAAAGAATTTAATACTCGCGGAAGCAAAAAAAGGGGGGAAAGAGAAAGGAAGAGCCACAATAATAGAACATGGCATTTGGCTCCAGGATGCGCTCCTCCCGCAGATTTTACATGGAGATACATCGATTAAGCCTTTCTTCCCTCTCTTTTATTCCTTGGAAATGCGGCTCGTCAAAACTGAAAAAGAAATGCCAAAGAAGTCTTCCTTATTCAATTTTTTTATTACACTTTCCATTCTCTCCCCTCCCCTAATCGTTTTCCTATAATGTTTTATGATGTTGTCATGAATAATTTCCCCCTTTATGGCAACTGCTAATGGGCATGAAAGGGTAGCTACGTCTTTATAGGAGGGAAAGTTTTTAAGCCCCATTTTTCAACGGGAATTTATCCCCCCAAAAAGGGGGGTTAGTGTACGGTAAAATTTTTACATATTTAAAAAAAAAAAAATTTTTAATTTATAAAAGACAACGCATGACCAAAAGAGGAAGAGGAAATGTTGACCATTCATTTGCGGTAATCTGGGACAGTTTAGGGAGATCCAAAGGGGTGGGAGCGATGATTCAGTTAAATTACCGTCAAATAAAGAACCAGCACAGCCCGCCCACCATGACGGAGAGTTAATTGTGTGACACCAACAACCTCTGCTTTTATTCCAGGCAATAAAATAAATGGAAGAGAAAGTGTGAAAAAGAATGGAATCAGTGGAGAGAAAAAAGAGGGTGGAGTTCTACAGGCTGCAAATTCTCCTCAAAATCACATTGAGGAGAACTAAGGCGAGGGGGGGAGATGGAGATAAATTTATTAGTGGGAATGTACGGGGAAAGGAAAAGACGGGAACAAGCAGGAAAAAGAGAAATAAGAGTAGATGACGAGAAAAAATGAACTACGGAATAAGCTATGAAAATGGGAGAGAACGCTAGAGGAAAACAATGCAAGTTACAGAGAGTCCCAGAGGAAGAGGAAGAAACTGTAAAAGTAGGAAAGAGATAATTGAAAAGGAGGATAGAGAAAGAACGGGACAAAACGATAGTTAGAGATGAGGAAATGGGACGCAATAGGGAGAGAGCAAATGGAACTAAGGATGAGTAAGAATATTGAAGAAATAAAACACAAGAGATAGCAAATGAAAATAGCAGGATAACAAAGAACACAAGAAACGGAAGGAGAAAGAAACGAACCAAATACAAAAACGAAAAAGCAAATAAAAAAATAAACAAAATAGAGCGAAGAATAGAAGGGAAAAAAGGAAATTAAAAATGACGAAAATAGAGGAAAGAAAAAAGAAA
>JAQGBT010007071.1:0-11492 GCA_034698585.1 Disparrhopalites patrizii | reverse complement strand
TCTCCTTCTTTTTTCACTTTTATCTCTCGTGTCTATATTTTCTCTCTCTCCTTCTTTTTTCACTTTTATCTCTCCTTTTATCTATTTTTTTTTCTTTCTCCTTCTTTTTTCACTTTTATCTCTCCTTTTGTCTATTTTTTTTCTTTCTCCTTCTTTTTTCACTTTTATCTCTCGTGTCTATATTTTCTCTCTCTCCTTCTTTTTTCACTTTTATCTCTCCTTTTATCTATTTTTTTTTCTTTCTCCTTCTTTTTTCACTTTTATCTCTCCTTTTGTCTATTTTTTTTCTTTCTCCTTCTTTTTTCACTTTTATCTCTCCTTTTATCTATTTGTTTTCTTTCTCCTTCTTTTTTCACTTTTATCTCTCCTTTTGTCTATTTTTTTTCTTTCTCCTCCTTTTTTCACTTTTATCTCTCGTTGTGTCTATATTTTCTCTTTCTCATTGTTTTTTCACTTTTATCTCTCCTTTTTTCTATATTTTCTCTTTCTAATTTGTTTCTCACTTTTCTGTTTCGTTTTCTTTCAGTCTCTTTCTTTTCTCACTATTCTTTTTTTATTATTGCTTCTTTATCTTTTCTCGCTCATTTTCTGTCTTCCTTATTCTCACTTTTTTCTCTCGTTCCTTTTCTTCCTTTCTGTCTCTCTTATTTTATGTCTTTCCTTTTCTTACTTTCTATGTCTCTCTTATTTTATGTCTTTCCTGTTCTTAGTTTCTTTCTCCTTTTCCTCTAATTTTCTCTCTTTCTGTTTTCAACTCTCTTTCTCTCTTCTCGCTCTGGTTTTCTCAGTCCTTCACATTCTCACTTTTTTGTGTTCCGCTTCTCTCTCCTACTCCATCGCTCTTTTTCTTTTTCGATCTCTCTCACTTTTTCTTCGTCTTCCCTTTTTACATATTTTGCTCTCACTTTTCTCCTTCTTCATCCTTTTGTTACTTTTCCGGCTCTTTGTCTTTCTCGTTTATCTCCCTGTCACCTGCAGTCCCTGCTCATTCTTCTCTCTATTTTTCCATCTCGCGAACTTACTAATACCTCCTCATTCTTCTTCTTGCTGCGGTGTGCTCTCTTTTTGATTCCTGATATCTCCCTTTTGGCTCTCAAGGAGGTGTGGGACGTTTTTGCGGACAGTGTGGGATGGTTCTCTCTATACTTTAACGGCCTCCAAAACCACCACTTACATTTTTCTTCCACCTTCTCCGCAAATTTCCCTCCTATTGTGTATGTATTCACATTTGTTTTGTCCCATGTGTCCCAAAAAGATGAGATAGAAAAGTTTAGAGATTATGCCTGTATAAACTCATGGCCATTGTCTGTGTTCATTGTGGAAGAAAGAAAATGCCAGCTGACATGTATGTACCTGTATGCAAAGCATGCATCGATTCCCCCGCACGTGTCCTAATGTCTTTATGTAACTGGCGGTTTTGCGTAATCCCACATGCATTTTTATGTAAAGTTAAAATTTCCCTCCCACACAGTCTCCGCCGGGGGGAAAATGATGATTGGAAACTCATCATAGAGCTTCCGCCTTTTCCCAGGCAAAATATGGAGCTAATTATGGTAAACATGTCCTTATCTCTGTCGCCACTCATAGACTGAGGGAGAAAAGGGATATTTTGCTTTTAAAGGAACAAGATTTATGAATTTTCCCCCGGAATATGTCCCCGTGCACATGTTCCATTTCAGGTAGTTTATCACAGGGAACTGACATCTAGAGGCAGGATTTTTTTAAGTGTATTTTAAAAGGGATAATAATATATTTACGCGTGTTTCACAGGCATTATACACAAGTTTGGAATGATGGTACATACATAACGTACAAAAAATAATTACGGGAAGTGAACACACAGATATACGTATGTATGTACGTGCTTTACGTGGGTAGCCGTGAAAGTAAAAGGATAATGACGAGTTGGGGAAAAGGGCAAAAAAACGAGAAAAGAATTGAGAGTAAAAGAAAGGTAGAGAGAGAGAGAAACTACCTGACATTATTAATCTATCGTGTTCTGCTTTCACCAGAAACCAGCTCGAGAATAAGGGGAAAGTGGGAAAATCAATGATTTGGTCACCTTGAGATTGCATTTGTCCCTCCTCCACCGCGTGTGTCATTGGAGGTGCTTCAACGTTGTTGCCCATTATTAATATTCTCTCTCTCCTCGTAATAATTATATTGTCACCACAAGACCATAAATTGAGCGGAAGTTCCGTAATGTTATATATATATATGCATGTACATATATCCTTATATACATATACACTACGGACAAATTAAAAAGGAAATTACTCTTCTTTCATTATCATTTGTATCCCTGACTTCTCTCTCTGTCTCACTTTCATATGTAATTTTCTACCCTTTCGTGTTTCCTTGGCCTCTCCATTTCCTGATTTCCTTTCCAAAAGTTTCACATTGTAGCTACGTCCATGATTGTATTGTTAGAATTTCACTATGAAACATGCTCTTTCTCATTTTTGTGTATTCCTGATTTCTAATGTTTTGCGCTTTCAGTCTGTCTTTCCTTGCATTTCTCTCTCTTTTCTCGCCCTTTTATCTGTTTTTCCTGTTATTTAATTCTCCTCCTTTTCCTTTTCTCTCTTGTTTCTGTTATTTAATTCTCCTTCTTTTCCTTTTCTCCCTTGTTTCTGTTATATAATTCTGTCCTTCTTTTTCTCTTTGTCTATTATTTTATCTCTCCTTCCCTTTCTGGTCCTCGGCCTCTCTTTGTATCTCTTTTTATTTCGCGTCCTTGGCCTGTCTCTTCCTGCCTCTCTTTATTTTGTTTCTTCTCTTTCTCTCGTGTCATTTCATCCTCTGTTTACCTTCATGGTTTCACTTTGCTGCTTTTGTCTCCTTGTGTTTCTCTTTATTTCGTTTTCTCTTTACGTTTCTATTACTTTCGGTCTCTTTCTGTCTCTCGCCATGTATGTACGTATGTATGCTTTTTAATGAATATGTCATCGTCCTTTTTTTCTGTTGGCTTCCTTCCGCATTGAACTCTTTTCTCCGTATTACTTTCGGAGTCCTTTCCTCGATATTTCCGTCAAATCTCTTTGTATCGTGCCTTGTAGACGATTTATACTTTGTACATTCTGTTTGTTCCTCTCGTATTTCTGTCTTTAATTTTCTCAAATTCGCTACACCTCATTTCCACGCTTTCTTTTTCTAGATTACGTCCTATTTATTGCCTTCACTTTCGTTTGTTCTTATGCTTTCTGTATTAACATTACATTTTTATGGATTACTTTTCGTCTCATTATTATGGATTGTTCTCATTTGCACGTTCTCTAATTATTATTTTGGCTGTCTTTATATGCGAATTCACATGTGAATTCTGTCCTATGAAGTATCTCCTTATTATTATGGACCTTATATGTATCTCTTTAAATGTCCTTGTATGCGAACGCATTTCCCACTTTTCCATCAAAAGAGCTATGTACATGTTCCGGGAAAAACGAGTGAGCTACAGTTATGCATTCATGATTCACCCCCAGTTTTTAAAGAGCCCCCGAGGCAAAAATGTCCATTGTGGCTTAATAACATACTATAGGAAAGGCTGATGAATTCCTGGCAAAATTGACTTTGCGGGAAGCGTCATAAATTATGAGAAGCGTCTGTCACGTTCATGTAATAATAAAAGTAATATTCGAATATTATACTCTCGCGTCCGCCAGGGTTTTTCCCAACGTTTAGAGGGGAAGGGGAAAGTATAGAGGAAATAGGCGGAAGAGAGGAAAGGTCATCATCGTTATTTGTTCCGTGATGATCATCGGTGAAAGAAATATTGACTCCATGGGAGAAAGTGCAATATGTGTCGTTGAGAGAGTTCACCATCTCATCCAATTTTTTTTTCTTTTCTTATACTTTCCCTCTTCTTTGTTTGGCCAAGGGAGCGGGAGCGTGTCAATAATTGGTGGGCATGTGGATACATATGTACATATATGTGTGGAGGAAATCCCCAGTATGAGATTTGACACGCCATAATGTAGCGACTGAGGCAAGACTCAATGACAGGGAATTCGATTAACTCTAAGACTCTCCCATTCACTTCCTTTCTCTTTGTCTCTCTGTCGCACTCTCTCTTCGTCTCTCTCTGTCGCTTTCTCCCTTTGTATCTCTCCCCAACTTTTTTCCCTTTGAAGTTCCCCCCAACCGAAATGAGACATACCCGCACATATGATCCCTCAGAGCCAACTTTCTCCCTCTAGAAAGGTCTTATAGCTTCTACAAAAGTCTCACATAATGTGGTTTTTCCCTTCCACAAAAAAAAAAAATTGTTGTACACCTGAGATCCCTTTGTGTAGTCTCTCTGGGGGGAATTTTGGAAAAACACACGCCCGTCTTTGTACTTGTTTTTATATGAATGTACACGTAGGCATCATGTATGTAGGTAAACACGTAGAAGCCGTGCATTGTTGACTTTTTTCCAGACCTTTCCGACAAATAATCAGGGGAGCAATCGCCCATCTAATAACATGGCACTCAGTCCCCGAGTAATGATGCATCCTGGTGGTGGCGGGGACAACTTTGGCCTGATTCCTGGGGGCTGCGGGCCGGGAGGAGGTGGCGGGGGCTTCCCTCAAAGGAACCCCGGTAATAATAATGGGAATAACAATAATAGTAATTACTTCTTCAACACCGGCCATCCCATAGGAACTTTGAGCAACCCTCTAATGAATATTCCACCGGGATTCAAGCCTGTATTGGGGCCGAGTCGGGAGGAGATGAAGGACCGGCTGGCGGAATGTATGGCGATGGAGACGAATATTTCCTGCTTGCCCGGATTTAAAAGGTGTGTCCTTTCTTACTTTTCTTACAGTGCTTTCACTTTTTCTGGGTTTTTAGGCTTTATTTTCACATTGGCCACCATTTTGTCCCGATTTTCTGCTGGAATTTTGTTTTTCTCTTGTTTAGCCATTTTTTTTGGGCTTTTCATACCTGATTGGATTTCTATTGTGGTCTTAAATTACTGTTATGTTTGTACGTTTTATTAAGATTTTTAGTATACTTTCTCTTTTGCCTTGACTTTTATGATACGGTATCACTTCTTTAGCCTGATTTTTAGCTCAATTTTACTTTTACTTTCTCTATTCCCTTGATATCTTCTTAATTTTTTTTTCACTTTTTCTTTTGCCTTCTGCTTTCTGCTCTTAGTTTTTATCTGACTTTTGATCTTGATTTAGTTTTCCTAGAAATGTATGGTTCGTACTTTCTCTTTTGGCTTGACTTTGCTTTCTCATTTTCTTTATATTTGTGTTTGATTTGCCTGGTTTTTATTGAATTATTTCGGAAATTTTTACTTCATCCTTTTCGTTTCGATTTAATTTTTTTGAGGACTTTTACCTTTTCGCTTCTATTTAATTATTTCCTTGACTTTCACTTTTACCGTTTTGCTTCTATTTATTTCTTTTGAGGACTTTCACTTTTACCTTTACGCTTCTATTTAATTATTTCAGTGTCTTTCATTTTTACCTTTACGCTTCTATTTGATTATTTACTCGACTTTCACTTTTACCGTTTTGCTTCTTCTATTTATTATTTCCCTGGCTTTCACTTTCTCATTTGCTAACTTTTTTATTCTCCGACACGTCTGAATTATTTATATTTTTTCATTATATTTCTTTTTATCTTCTCTGTGAGTTTCCTTTTTATGTTAGCCTACCTAGTATTTGCTTACCACCTTTCCCTTTCAATTTGTGACTTTCTCCACTGTAGTTTTGCTGTCTCATTGCAATAATATATTTTTGATTTTCATTTATCGATTTCTCTCTAGCATTTACAGTGTTAGTTTGTCATATTTAATTTATCTTTAATTTTCTCTATTTACTTTGTTACTTTCCCTACAATTTTTACTTTCTCCCGGCAGCTTTATACTATTTTCTATAGGTTAAGTTTTTCCCATTCCTTTGGATTTTTCTTTCCCCCGGATTTATTTCCCACTTCTCCCGCCCCCTCTCCAGTCTCATCCCATGCTGCAATGCTCCCTGACTTTCCCTTGGAAGTTGTGGTATTTTAGAATTTACTCCCGTGCAGGCCCTTAGCGTGTTGCCCGGAACTTTTTTTTTCGGTGGAAAATGCGGGAAAAAAGCTGTATGGGAGAATTTTCTGTTGTACAAGTTTTGTTTGTAAGTGGAGGGTTTCTTTTGTATGTAGTACATTTTTTTTTGTGTCTGCTGGATTTTTTCAAGTATGTGTGTACCAAAGGATTTTTTTTTGTGTAAGGAGGAATAAAAAGAGATTGGAAACTTGTGGCTTGTTTAAAAGCCTTTGGTACATGGCTAGGAAGAA
This sequence comes from Disparrhopalites patrizii, assembly GCA_034698585.1. Classification (NCBI taxonomy): domain Eukaryota; kingdom Metazoa; phylum Arthropoda; class Collembola; order Symphypleona; family Sminthuridae; genus Disparrhopalites; species Disparrhopalites patrizii. Next base: position 5,216 of record JAQGBT010007071.1, on the reverse strand, counting down.
TGGGGTGACACGTAAGTTCTACTCGTGTTCGTGATTCCTTTTGTGTAAATAAAAGGAGCCAGGAGAGTAAGAGGGAGCGGCAGAGGTAGGATGTGAGGGAGTGAAAGAGAGACGGAGAAAGTGAGAGAGAGACGGAGGGAGAAAGTAAAAGGGAAAAAGTTGACAGATTGTGTTAGGTTTGTTTCTTTTGTGATTTTGTGTGTTTTCCCCATGTTATTTGAAGGAACGATATGAAAGTCAACTGTCCCGGTCCATTTCCGTATGGATCAGAAAATCCCGGTGGTGGTGCTAATCCGATTGGAGGGAATCAAAGAAAAATGTTTGGTCAGGAAGGACAGTCATCGTCTCCAATTAGAGGAAATCCACTGGTTGGAGGGCCGGCGGGGATGGCCTTTGCAAGTAAGCCGGAATTATGGGATGGCAAAGGCTTTGGCCTCCAACAACTCCCACCGCCCCCTCTACCGCCCATGCCCCTCCCCCTCCAACCACAGATGCCCAACAATTCCCAACTACTACTACAACAGTCAATGCAACCAATGCTATTCAATGGCAATAACACTAATTCCATTATGGACGGAAATAACTTACGGATGAATCCACCGCCACAAATGCAGGGCAATCTGAGGAGAGCTGCTGCTCCAGGGACACTTGGAGGAATGTGGTCGTCCTTGGGAACTCCGGGACCAAGTATAAAAAAAACTTTATTATGTTTTAGGCATATACACGTGTTAGCCCTTTCACTTCGTCAACCAATTTCTGCTCTCTTCCCATGAGGGGCTTTCTTTCAGCTTTTCTTTTCTGTTTTTTCTATAGAACTTTTATTTTGCACCTCTCAGTTAATCTTTTTCTTGATTTTTCCCTGTTACATACTTCTCTTAACGTTTTCTGCCACTTTTATTCTTCTATCCTTCTAATGACTTTTCCGCCATTTTATCTCATTCCGGTCTACTATACTGCTTCTTTTTTGTAGATTTATTCTTTTTTTATTTTTTATTTTCCTCCTGTAATTCCAAGTCACTTTCTGCTCTATTTTAGACACGGTATTTTAGCAGTTTTTTGCGCTTATTTTAGTTGTATTCATCACCATTTTAGTAGTTGTTTCGTCTATTTTAAGTCTTTCTTTTTCATCCATCACTCTTTTGCCTAGTTCAGTAATTTTCTAATTCATTTGTATCTTTTCTTGATTCAATTGAGACTATTTTTTACGTATACGTATTCGCGTCTTCGCGTCAAGAAATGACATCCGAAAAAATATGAAGTAAAGTTCGAATTAACATACTGGTTTTCCTAACTTATGAATACAAATTTAAATTTCGGATATCTAAAATATAAATTCTAATTCCAGTACAATTTAATTCAAATATTCGCACATATGAATACGTATTCAAATACCTTCCGAATACTCTTAAAAATTTATTTTTAATGCAATCTGGCATAATTTGTAGATTAAAATAAACGCCAAATCAACATACAAAATTATAAATTGATTCCGCAACTCTGATTTTGAAAAAATCGATGCTTTTACGGAGCAAATAGTTATATTACTGCCAATTGAAAAAATCATTACTGCAATACCTTGATTTTGCAAAAACAAATTGCCCAAAGGCAGGAATTAGCAAGGTAATGAAAGAATTTCCAAATACCAATAAAGTATCCGAATCCAAATGGCTACGTTTGAATACTTTGAATTACGAATGATTTGTAATTATAAATTCCAACTAAAATATTTTACTGGCAAAAATATGGATACTACCGATTGGAATACTGAAAATATGAATATAATTCCAATTTGAATTCTAATACCGATTCAGATGTCATACCTTGCTTATAATTATTCTAATATGTTTGCATGTTTTTTTTTCATATTCCATGTCTGCCTATTTCTCCACTATTTTCGTCTTCGATTCCGTTGCTGTAATTTTGTGTCTTTCTCTCTTTTGGCGTGTGTGTCCCTTTCTTTTTTTGGATTGTTTGTCATTTATTTTCTACGCGTTTTATCTTTTCATATTCAATTTGTGTTTGTTGATCGTCGATTCGGTGTCTTCGTTTTTATTTCTGCATCTTTTCTCTGTATTAACTACGCTCTGACGTCTTCCTCGATTGCCTTGAGCCTTGACTGTCTTCTCGTGTATTTAAAAATCTAGGTATCCAATTTATTCTGTAGATGTTTGTCTTTTTCATCTTTTTTTTTTTTTATCTCTTGACTATTACATTTTTGCTTCCGTTTTTGCTAATCTCCTTTTTTCCTCTGTCCCTTTCACTTTCCTCCTTTCATCACTTCTCATATATTCGTATTCTTTGGAGTAACTAAAACCCCTTTGTTGTAAAGATCTCGTGGTTTCCCTTTGCTCAATTTCCTTCACAGGTATTTTTCACATATAACACATGAGCATATTTCAAATTTCAAGAAAAGTTTTCTCATTCTGACATTTTTTCCTTTGCATTTTGTAAAAAAACCCAAATTCCTCAACTCCTTTAATTTCCGCTCGCAAAAAATTCTTGTAAAACCCTTTTTTTCGCAAAGGTAAAAAAAGTTGCTTTAAAGTATAAAAAACTTTCTCCCATGCATGGGTGAGAGTCTTATGTAGTAAGAGACACAGGTTATTATCTCGCAATCCCGTGAAGGAAATGAGGGAAATTAACTTGAAAGTTAACAAACTTCTTTTTTTCCCCCCATTTTTGTTTCGGTATTTTCCTGCCTAAAAAAAAAACATACAGATGCCGCATCGAAGCAGGAAGCCCGAGCTATAAAGGAAGGCTACCGGCAGGAGCTGGAGAGGCAGATTGAGCAAGCCAAACTGCGGAAGCAAGAGGAAGAGCGACGGGATCGGGATTTGAATGATCATCCATTAGGAGTCTCCTATGCTCATCCCAAGCACTACATCCCGGCCAACTTCCCAGCTCCCACTTTGACAGCGGAAGACATCGGTAAATGACAGCTGCACTTTCTCCCATTATTTGCATTTCTCCAAATCCCATCACGTACATGCCTCTATTCCCTAGACGTGTGTACGCTCTCCATTATAGTATGCACTCCTTGGCTTTCTCTTTCACCATCAATGGAAAGATTTAGACAAAAAAGTGTTGATTCTCCATTGAAATCGTCAGATGTTTTGGGTGTGGGCAAGAATCGCGACAAATATTGCGGGGATAAAGCGTTGTTATTTTCTTTCTCCATTTTTCGTATTAATTGTATGCTACAGTGGAGTCTCCTTATAACAGCACCCAACGGAACCCAAAATTTTGCTGTTATAACGAATTTTTTGGCTAATGCTGTTGTAGGAAACAAATTTGTCATGCTTTTATAGACCGGCGGCGTAAATTTCCGACATTATAACGAATTTTTGTTATGCTGTTATATAGAATGTTGTTATAGAGAAACTCCACTGTATAACGGTTTGGGATATGTATTGCAGGAAAATAATAATAATAATAATAATAATAGTGGTAAAAGTACTGACTTGCAAATATTCGCGGTGGGGAAATTCGTACATCCTCGACAAAACTTGGGCAAAAATGTTTGTGAAAGGAAAATGCAGTGGAATCCTCTATAAGAAGTCTCTTTATAACAACATTTCTCTATAACCACATTATTTTTTCGGCTCTTCGCATATATTATCTATACAAATTAAATTTTCCATAGAACAACATTTCCCTGCAATAATATTTTTTTCCTTCCTTTCAGTGTTTTTATAAAGAGACTCCACTATAGTTTCAAATACACGGCTACAATGTACCAATGTACGTATACAAACATCCATGAGTGTACGCACATGACATAATATAATGTATATAATGAAATTTATTAGGTACACATTCACAGCGGCCAATTATTGATGCAAGTTGGGTTAAGTTCAAAAATCAATTTTTTAGGTTAACATTATAATATTGTACAGTGGACTCTCCCTATAACAGCACCCTATAAAGCAGCAAATTTTTTCCCTTATAGAGAATAACCGTTACAGCGAACATGAATTTCTATGGTAACAATTGGAGAAAGTTTTTGAGGGGTGCATTTTTTGCTGCTGTTGTGGAGTGAGAACTCTTATAAGGGAGTCCGTTATAGGGAGAGTCGACTGTAATGCTGCTGATGCTGATCTCAATGCCTGAGGATAACCTCATTTTTTAGATTATTTTTTTTTTAATTTCAAACACCTTTAATCCCAGCAGGAAATCGTGGGGAAACTCCTATATTTAGTATTCGTCCTTTTTGTACATAAAAATTAAAAATCTCTTCCAAAATTCAGCCCAATTTGCGTGGATTTTGTATGACTATTTTATGCATATTGTATCTGGTTTGTGCATATTTTGTGCATGTAGTACGTTATATTATACATATATATTTTCCCCTTTATAAACCCGAACAGCCCAGCGAATGGGACGGGGTGAGCCAACGTGGAATAACAACACGGATTCCGTCAAATCCACCTTTCCTTCCATGAACCCGAATTTCAGCAAACCACCTCCTCCCGGGGTAAGTTCATTTCCTTGCATAAAACCTCAAAAATTCTCCAAAATACTGCGTCCCATAAAATAACTTTGTTCAGAGGTATCATAACTCAGTGTACATAGATATATACATATGTACATAGTTGCAAGTTGCAAACTTTCCAGTCTTAACACCATTATTAAGTATGCATAGGTATGTATGTAAGCATACGACATGTGCACTGTACACGTATGCACATAATGAGAAAGCATGGATGATTAAAACATACAAAGTAAGATGTACAAAGTTATATAAAATATACAAAGTAAATGATAATAATAATATGAATAATTGGATGAAACCCTCAGGGAGGGAATGGGAGTAGCAACATCAACAGAGGAGAGAGGCTACCCTCTTGTCAACCGCAGATGATGATGATGTCGGCGGGCGGAGGCGGCGGAGGTGCGGGAGGGAGAGGACAAAATAATTTCGCGGGAGCTGCCGGAAGTAATGTAAATTATTTAGGCAATCACAGTACATGGAATAGTAGTGGTGGCGGTGGTGGCGGGAGAGCTCAAACTCCTCCTGGAAATAATAATCCTCATCCACCTCCAGCTCTCCAATCCCCTCATCCATCTCCGGGCCTCCATTCCCCTCATCCACCTCCAGGTCTCCATCCTCCTCACGTACCGGGGATGCACCCTCCTGGACCTTGGCCCATTTATCCTTCACCAACCATCCTACCTTTCTCCTCACCTTACCCCCCTCCACCCCCACCAAACTACCC
>JAQGBT010007070.1:0-11493 GCA_034698585.1 Disparrhopalites patrizii | reverse complement strand
TCTTTTTCCTCTGATTTTCTCTTGAATTTCCTGTCTGTATCTTTTACCTCTGATTTTCTCTTGAATTTCTTGTTTGTCTCTTTTTCCTCTGATTTTCTCTTGAATTTCCTGTCTGTATCTTTTACCTCTGATTTTCTCTTGAATTTCTTGTTTGTATATTTTTCCTCCGATTTTCTCTTGAATTTCTTGTCTCTGTTTCCTCTGATTTTCTCTTGAATTTCTTCTCTTTTTCCTCTGATTTTCTCTCGTTTTCCTTTGATTTTGGCCATTTTTCTTATGCTTTTGTCCATTTTTATTCTCATCTTGTCTCCTCTTCTGATTGTGTCTCTTTTTGTCTGATTTAGTCTCTTTTCTGTTGATTTTCTCCAGTCTTTCTTCTATTTTTCGTTCGCTGTTTCACTTTCTCATTTCTGTTATTTCTCTCTCTCTTTTGATTCCGTTTCCGTCTCCTTTCTTTTGCTTATTTCTCCTTTCTTTTGCCTATTTCCCCTTTCTTTCGGGCTGCAGGAACTTCAATCTCTAATTTTAGCTTTTCTCCTCTGTCTATCGCATCCTCCCTTCACTTTTATTTTGCTCTTGATTCATCTTAGTTTTTGTGTACTAACAATAAGATGAACTCCTTTTTTGCAGTTTTTTCTATCTCCTTTTTGCTCTTCGTTTGTCTCTCCGTTCCCTCGGTTTTTATTTCTTTGTTTTTCCCATTTTCTCTCTTTATCCCTCAATTCTTCTCTTGTTTTTGTCGTCTTATCCCTTCCTTTTCCCAGCTTTCCCCTGTCCTTTTCCTCACCTCTTTTCCTCGTTCTTTGTGCGTCCGTTTTAATGGTTTAAATTTGGTGAAATTATATTTCATCCCTACCTTTCTTTGACATGCTTTGCCATTTTTAATTTTGTACATATATCTACGTAGCTTTTTGAAGCTTCCTCGTCCATTTTCCAAGCCCATCTTTTTCTCAAATATATACATAACCTACAGGTATAGAAACTCTTTTTTACTTACTTCCTTCCTCCCTCTACAGCCCTGAGGGTGCCATCATTGCTTTATAATAAGTTTTTTTTTGTATGAGTGGACACTGCCCTCATAAGTAGTATAAGCACCTACACTTTCCCTCCTACTTTTGTTAAGTCCATAATCCCCATACAAGTGAGTTTAGGTATTCCTCCAAAATTTCCAACCTCCATGATAGTCAAGGTTGAAAAAAATACGGCAATGGTTGTCTCCCGTAGTATAGCTATATAAACTGTGTATAGGATTCTCTCTTAAAAAAAGTGAACGGGGTGGGAGATCCTGCCAGCCATTATTCACCAGTATTGTAGTACAAAAGGACACATTATTATTAATACTTTTTCTGGGGGATTTTTTTTCCCTGTAAAAAGATGTGTGGCTTAAGGAAAGACAACCCCTCCCTCGATCAGTTGTTCCTTTCAGGAGATATGTCAAGGATTTTTTCACGCTTCTTTACCTTCTGTCAACAAGAACTTGAGGCTCATTTTCATTCATTCGAGGGAGAGAGAGAGAGTGAAGGAATTTTCAAGAGAAAAAAAAGAAAGAAAATACAGCAACTTCATAGACTCATGAATTCTACTCAAAAAGATTTTTTCTCATATGTATTTCATTATTTCCTCCACACTGTCACTATTAATGTGAAAATACCTCTGACTTCTTGGTACAAGAAAGAAATGAAGGAAAAGAATTCCACCTTAATGTATTCATCGAGGTGTGTATGTATTAGTCTTTTCCCCCTTAAAAATATTGTTACAAACAACGGTTTACTCATATATTTTTTTTGGATCTCTTCATAAATGTCTCCCCACCCAAAAGTGTTTACATTCAAGAGAACAAGTTTGGTGAGAATATGATGAGAAGTTTGTGTTTCGTTTTCAAGGGAGGAAATACTATTAAATATTACTTGTTCCTCAAACTGACCATCTTTCTTTTGACGCCTTTCTATACCTTTTTATTCCAAATGTCGTCTAGTACTAAAGTGCGACGCGGCCTCCTCCTTCTTCGTGTATACTCATAATGCAAATTCAAATGCAACCTTCTTGATATTTCTCCCAAGTAGCCCGGACAACCCGATGATGGGAGGAAAGCTCAGGGGAGAGAAAGAGACAAAATGAGACTGGACTCATAACTAGCAATAAGAGGTAAAGTAAAGAAACGTGAAGCAGAAAGAGTCCAATATCTGTATAGAAAAGAGGGAAAGGAAAAAAGAGAGAAAAATAGATTAACAGAGGAAATAGAGCAAACATGGGAAGAACGAGATCATAAATACAAAAGCGAGAAAAGAAGAGAAAAAGAAAGAAAAGGGAACAGAAGAGAAACAGAAAGAAAAGGGAATAGAAGAGAAAAAGAAAGAAAAGGGAATAGAAGAGAAAAAGAAAGAAAAGTAAAAAAGAAGAGAAAAATAAAGAAATGGCAAAAAGAAGAGACAGACTAAAAAAAGGAAAAGGACGAGACCACGACAGAGAAAAAAGGGAAAAGGAGAGAGGAGAGAGAAAGGGAGAGACAGAGACGAAGAAACACAGAGAAAATGTAGAAGGAGAAATTAAAAGACGGAAATCAACAGTAAAACAAAGATAGAAATTGGAGAAGAAAAAATAATAACAGCAAATTCAGAGCACGAAGCAAAAAGAGTGAGGGAAAAACAAAGAGAGAAAGAGGAAACGCAGGGAAAGAGACAGAGACAACGTGATACGGTAAAAAGAAAAAGCAAATAAAGGAATACAAAAAGGGAGGAAGAGCAAAGAAAGAGATAAGAACAAAGAAAGGTCGAGAAAAAAACAAAGAATAATTCAGAGACAAAAAAGAAAGGTAGAGAGAAAAGCGAAGAAAGAGAGATAAAAATGAAAGGTAGAGAGGAAAACAAAAGAGAGAAAAAAGAAAGGTAGAGAGCAAAGCAAAAGAGAGAAAAAAAAAAGAAAGGTAGAGAGCAAAGCAAAGCAGAAGAAAAGCCCAGAAAAAGAGACTCAGAAAAAACAAAGAAAGAAAGAGAGCGAAAATACCCCAAAGAGAGAGAAAAAAAGAACAAGAAGAGAGGGACGAAGAGAAAAAGGAAAGCTACGAGGAAAAAAGAAGAAATAGACGAAAACAGGGGAAATGTGAGAAAAAGTCGAAGACCGAGAAAATGAGAGAGTATTAGAAAAGAGAGAGAGAGGGCAAGGCACTTTGTCGATATTTATATGATTACCTGCATTAACCATGTAAGTAACACACTCCGACCAGGACTCAATTGATTGTTCATGAGTGCACTCATTGTCCCCTGAGAGAAAGGGGAGAGTATGAAATGTTATTGAAGATTTGTGTGTTATTCCCCTGGAAAACTCATAAAGTACACTGTCCATATCAAAGCCACACACTTCCACACTCTGGTGATCATGGCCTGTCACTCACGGAGACGTCATCGTGTGAAGGATTGAGAAAAAGTAGGAAGAAACACTTTTTCTCCCGCAAACAAAATATATTGTACCTTATGGTTCTACTAAAAAGGAGAGGAAAAAATCCCTCTGACTCCATTGAGATTCGGTGAAGCGAAGCATAAATGTTTTCAATTCTATTTAATACCATCATAGCCCTTTGGTTCCCCTGCCTCCCAATATGAGCAAAAGGTATTTTTCTCAATATAAGACTAGTATATGGTGAAACTTCTTAATTTCACTTGGGTGGCAAAGAGCTATTTTTGCTCTTTTCCACTTTCTGCCTCACACTGGAACGTGTTGTGTGTGTAAATAAAAGCATTTTTCCAACAAAAAAAACTGAAAGGTCAAATTTTTCTCTTTGAGAACGTAAAATGTCATACCTATAAAGTATACTTGTAAACATAGGCATAACCAGTATATAAGTCTCTTGGGAAGCTCCCATGCTGCCTGAGTTCAAGTGTGGTTAACCAAGAAAGATCAAGTGGATTGACAACTATGCAAAACTAGCATCTAGCATCTATTTGATAAAGTAAAAAAAAAGTGTTCATATACATACATTCCCCCATCTTTTTTATACATATTTAGCCAGGTGTAATGACAGGATCTAATGGAATGTTTGCCATTCAAAAGACAAAGGGGAAAAAAAACTCCCATCTCCATACGGGAGAAGCTTTTGATTCAAAAGTTGGCGAAATTCCTTTTCAAAAGTAAGCATTAGTATTCCCCCTACGTTTTTTAATGTAGTTACGTTTTTTTGGACGGGGAGATCTTTATAGGAGCATAAGAGGGACTGGTTATGCACCCCAAGACAATAATTAGCTTTCTATGTTATATACCAAACAGACAAAAAAGATTGGTCTGGTGAATACATATGGAATGCCTTCAAAGTATAATTTTTTTTTTTTTTAAATGTACATAAGAACGACCTCACGTTTGTTTGAAATTCAAGAGGTATGACAACGGCATCAGAAGGGGCAACTCATAAATTTTATTCCCAAAAAGCCTTCTGCCGACGTGTACCAGTCATCATCCTCCTATCATATGCATGTTTTGAGCCGTGGCAGCCGAAGGAGGAGGCTAATGAAGGGGAAAACGGTCTACAATCTGTATCAGCTAAAGGGTTAAGTAGAAGGGGATGAATTGATCCGTCTATATACAATCTGCAGATCTGCACCTAATAATTTCTCTGGGCATATTAGCATTCCAATATTAGTACAATCTATATGCATTACATATACCTACATGCATATAGCAGATGCCTATACTCAATTGGATCATTTCTACCTACCTAACCCTTTCTTATTTGCATAGGGCTTGGAAAAATAAATAATACAAAAAATAAATACAAGTTGATACTGCAAGTCTGGTTGACAAAAAAAAAAAGGGATCACTTGAAAAAAATGTCCTTATTGTTTTTGAAGAACAATAAGAACCTCTTATGGGGTGAGAGGGACAATTCATAACAGATCGGGAGTTATGCAAGTCTTTAAGTACATTCTCTTGTTTCTTGTCTGGACACATATGCTCCAGAATATATACACGTTTCTGGACAGTTCATCATGATAATGGAGGATCCTATCTACAAAAGATTTGTCCAGTATGAATTAAGAAGTGTTCTCCAGCACATCCTCTACGGCTAAACGGGAATGTGCTGCATGTTGAAAGGGAGAAAAAAAAAGAAAAAAAAAGAACAACTCCAGTGGGGCTCAATGAGACAGGAGACTTGGGAGACTTGAACTCATTTGTATTACCATTTTGGTGTTTCATTTCCATATATATAATACATATACATATAGCCCTGACGGAAATGTACCGCCAAGAGTTGCCCCAGACGATGCTAATCTCCCAATGCCGTCTTTGAGTGTAAAATTACTAGATGTTCGGAGACGCCAAAAACTACCAGATAATGTCATTGTTAATGAACAAGGATGAAATCAGAGTAGAGATTTGATATAAAAGTCATGTTGTAATAAAATGAACGCTTTTTTTGTGTTGAGTTGGACAATTTGGGAGTGTATATAGGTATATAAGATTTATTTTTTTCTTTCTTTCTTTCAAACCATTGCATTGTTTTTGGAGAGGATTTCCGTATTAAGAAGTCTGTACACACGAGCTTATCTATTATATACAAGACGAGTACTACAAACTATGGACTTTACTTATACATAATGTATATGTATGTGTGTATAATATCATTTTTCCTTACCAACTATAATTATGTACAGGTTGGAGTACAATTTTAAAGACATTTGAACAAAAAAAATTAGTATTCTGGAGTGGTTTGGAGGTTATTAAGGGACCAGGGGATTTCTTTGTTTTTTTAAAACATTATATACCCTTAAATTATTTGTAGTATTTGGAGATATGGATCGATCACATGATCCTGGCTAGAGATCAGTGAGCCTAGTCCTTGCTTCTTTCCTAGTACTTTCCGAGATTCTATAAATTACTTACATGCGTAAGGGAAAATTAAATTACTATGTAGGAACAGTGGTGGTGGGGCTTGTTGAGAGATAAAATAATGAGGGGTAAGCTTAGGATCGTCAACTATAGTACCACTATATAGTCTTTTCACAGATATTAAAAATGTTGTTGTAGTAAGTAGCAGAGTAAGTAATGTGGAGTCGTTTGATTGCGAGGTGAAGTAAATAATACTACTTAATCTGTGTATAATAATACCACTACAAGGGGATAAGTAGAACTGGTTGACAGATTTTTTTTTAAGTTTAACACTGACTCGTTTTGTTCTTCGAAAAAGAGGTCTCTTCACAACTTTGACATTTGCTAAGTAGTAATAAGTTTGCGTGCGTTATATAACCTTTTTCACTGCAGACACAAGTTTTATAACATGCTAGTCTGAGTCAACTTGCATCTTGACTTGACTCTCAAGTAGTAGATCACGATACGGATCAAAAGTTCCAGATCGAGAACCTGGGCTCAGGATAAGACTACTACTACTGGTGCTACTACCACTGCTGCTACTGCTTGAAGTGGTGGTGGTGGTTCCGTCTTGGTGGTGGTGGTGGGGGTGCTGTTGGGGATGATGATGAGGATGATGAGATGGATGATGAGGGTGATTGTGAGGATGATGAGGTGGAAGGATACTATGATGATGAGGAGGAAGCTGCTGAAGTTGAGATGGTTTTGATAACAGTCTCTCCACGGAAAAAGACACGTTTTGAGGAGTCGAAGCTATCGGTTTGGCAATTGGACTACTGCTGTTTCCTCCGTTGTTATTGTTCATGTAATACTGAGTAGCGGCATATCTGCAACAAAAATAAAACGTATGCATATTATTTCTACTGTTGACTCCATTTCACCTTCAAACAAAACGTTTCCAAAAACGTAGGAAAAGAAAAGCAAGCCTCACTCTTAAAAAGCAACTCCACCCTGTCTCGTGTTTCGTTAATCAATATTGACATAGGAATAACAAAAAATTATGTTTGTTTGTGTGCAAACTATATCATACAGTTTCTATACTGTCTATTACCATCTCCCCTTCCATATGTAAAATAAACGGGATCCAGTGTTTTCTACTTTCAACCCAATTTGCCTATCTACTATGTAACTATCAAAATGGTCATATTGTGGTTGAACATATGACTATGGGATGTACACAATATAAGCACTAATCTCTTTTAATCCTTTTAGCTGTCTCATCACCACATACTTTAATAGGAATTAATAGGAGCGTCAAAGACTTGTTAGTGTCACGAAAATTACTCCATGCAGGGATAAGCCAGAAACGATGGCCATTAGTCCAACCACACAATTTTTGGTTTCCCTCAGTGGTCAAAAGCATTATTGGAGCATTTCCTTCCCATCAAGTACTAACAACAAACTGCATAAAAACTTATCTAATGCACGGTTCACTAAATATCTATAATCGATTTTCTTGCTCCACCACTCCTAAAAGCAAACAGTAAGAGCTAAGTAACATGGAAGATAATGTACAACTACATACAACTATACATTTTTCTTTTCTTAACACCCACAATATCCCTTTTACTGTATAAATACGTCCACAAAAGCAAAGAATTGCTTGTATTGATCTCTTTTAATCCTTTCAGAGGACAAAGTGTGTTTGTTCTACCGCTCAAAAACTTTTTCCAGATATTGAGATAAGACTCATGATGCTATCGACTGTGTGAATTTTGTTGGGATATTTATTAGGAACAATGGCGCTTTGTTGTGCCTATTGCGTGTAAACAATGAGCGTATAAAACCACGGGTCTTTCATAAATCCCCTCTGCTATTAGTGGTACAAGGTGCTATGGAATTATCTTTTTGTTATGAAGTACATTTCTACCAGAAGTAAAAGATTTTTCCCTTGGCCATTTCACTGAATGAACTCTGTGTAAAGAGGGAGACGCGTGAACTGATACTATATATACATATGTACATTTAAGTAATCCACCCCCTTTTTGAAAACAAAATTCTTAAAAGAAATTGTTTATTATCGCCTTCTCAAACTTTTCCTTGTTCCAAAAGCGTGCAACGATTGTAACAAAGATTTGTTTGACCAACTTGTATACAGTAACAGGCTAAAATGTCATTTTAAATCTGCTGTGACAGTCAACAGAAAAGGGTGTTGGTACTACACTACTACAGACAAGATAAAAACAGAAGAAGGAAATATGATATTTACCGGTAAATTGCCGAGGCCAGATGATGTTGTTGATGTACATTGTGTTGGTGATAGAGTTGGGCCGCAACCACTGGAGGAATTGGAGTCGCATTCCAAAAGGGAGGAGACAATGGGGCGGGGGCGAGAGGATGCCCGGGCATGGATTGGGGATGCGAGTGCGGGAATAAGGGAGAATGACCAGGGAAACCATATGAGAGAGATCGTTTCAGAGCTGCTAGTCTTGTTCGACATGCCGTGGAGGTTCGTCTCCGTAATTTCCCAGTGCTACCTCCGATGAACACATCTTCTGAGGATGGGTCCAACATCCAATAATTTCCTTTACCGGGGTCATCGTAGTGACGCGGAACCTACATAAATGATTAAATAAATTCATAAATTAGTTCATATTCATCAACAATCAGTTCCTAGCCATCAGATTTGCGGGTATGACTATATCAAATGGCTTAGTTCAAACAAGCAAAAACCATTCTCAAAAAAAAAAACCATATTTCCATTCTTCAAATAAATCCAGTAACAAATTGCGCTTACCTTAACAAAACACTTGTTGAGACTAAGATTGTGTCGGATGGAGTTCTGCCACCCCTGTTTGTTATCCCGGTAGTAAGGGAAATTCTTCATGATGTATTCATAGATTCCATTGAGAGTCAGTCGTTTCTCGGGACTCTGTCGAATGGCCATCATGATGAGAGCATTATAGGAATACGGTGGTTTTTCCACCTTCCCCGATTTATCCGATTTCCCATCACTAGCACCATCACCATCTTTTTTGTCCTTCTTACAACCCTCATCCTCCTTCTCCTTCTCCTCCCCATCCTCAACCTCCAACTTCCTCTTATTACAGTCACTGGGAGAAGCCGGCTCACTTTTGGAGCTGGAGGAGGACACATTTCTACTGCCAATATCACTCAAATCAATGACCCCATGTTCCTCGTCCAGGTCATCCTCATCCGTCACATCAATGTCCTGATTCAAATCCTCCTCATTCTCATCACTGGAGGTGGTCGTATCACAAAGAGCTGAGATTCTGTCCGATACCATGGAGGAGGACGTGTTTTGGGTCTTGGTCATCCCCAAAACCGGACTGGAGGAGGATGCCCGAAGAACTTTGGCCATGGATGACCTCTCCAACATCACATCCGACCTCATGTTCTGCTCCTCCGGATCCGGGGATAAGGGCAGGGCCCGAGCCGTCTCTTGCATCAGAAGGGCCCGGATGGAGAACGGCGGTGCAGTACTACTTGCCATTTTAGCCTCACTTGGCCAATCTCCTTCAAGTTTCATTACCATGTCGGCTGATCCACACTCAAGATAATGGAAGATTTCGTGTAATTGCACATTAAACAATAAAAAAAAACTATCCCACCAATCAACGATCAGATAAAACGTTCCTAGTCGTCCACAAATCTCCAAATTCGGAGACTTTTCTCTCCAAAGGCAGGGAAAATCCAATTTTTCACCACAAAACAAAATTTCCCAGAGTATTTCACTCCTCAACAAGAGAACATCACGGATGGCCAAAAACTGAGTGGCACCAGAAAATAAATACAAGTGGAGCGTGTCGGGTGAAGCCGCACGGAAGGAATGCCGCACTGGAAGGGCTGGAACACCTTTCTGGGGTAAAAACTGGAGGAAAAAAAAAATTCAGAAGGGAAATGTGTTTGAAATAAATAGAAGGAAGAAAAAATCTCGTTTTCTCTCTCCTTGGGACTTGGAAGAGCTTTTTGGAAAGGACAACCTCACTCTTTGGAAGCTGATGGTTGATTGAGAGGTTTGGTGGTGGTGAGGTCAGTCTAAAAAGGTGTGTTGGCTGCAGAGGCTTCAAGCACTGTCTTTTCTGTGAGAGCGAGAAGGGGAGAGTGGCAGAGCTTTGAGGGGCTCGACGAGGTACAGACAAGCGCAAGGTGGCCATCCAATCACTTCTCCTTGTGGTCGCTGGATGGTCGGATTTCGGCTGGGACCAACCCTGGAGGGGGAGGCCGATCCAAGCCTGTCTATAGGCAATCTCTCTCTCTCTCTCTCTCTCTCTCTCTCTCTCTCTTTCGCTCTTCCTCTCTCTCGCTCTTTTCCTCTCGCTCTTCACTCTCTCTTCCATCTTCTCCGTCTATCGCACCTTTAATCATATGATACAGATTTAAACATACACTCTCTCTATGTCTTCTTCTATTTCCTGCTTCCGAATTGTTGTCATTATTCTACTTCATGCATTGTTGTTGTCTCTATGTTTTTCTTTGTCGTTTTGCTTCATTTTTCCTACATCTCTGGCTGTATTCATCTCTTTCTCTCTCTTTCTCTATTTATTTTTCTCATTTCTCGCTTTGCCTCTCTTTATTTTCCTCATTGTCTCATTTCGCTCTTTGTCTCTTTATTTTTCTCATTGCCTCATTTCTCTTTCTCTCTTTATTTTTTCCATTGTCTCATTTCTCTTTCTCTCTTTATTTTTCTCATTTCTCTTTCTCTCTTTATTTTTCTCATTGTCTCATTTCTCTTTCTCTCTTTATTTTTCTCATTGTCTCATTTCTCTTTCTCTCTTTATTTTTTCCATTGTCTCATTTCTCTTTCTCTCTTTATTTTTCTCATTGTCTCATTTCTCTTTCTGTATTTATTTTTCTCATTGTCTCATTTCTCTTTCTCTCTTTATTTTTTCCATTGTCTCCTTTCTCTGTCTCTATTTTTTTCTCCCGACTTAATTATTTTTCTCTCTTGATGTTTTCCATTGTCTTCTTTCTCTTTCTCTATTTTTTTCTCCCGACTTATTTCTTTTTCTCTCTTTATTTTTTCCATTGTCTCATTTCTCTCTCCCTCTTTCTCTATCTCTCTGTATTTTTCTCATTTCTGATTATATTTCTCCATTTTTTTCTCATTCCCTTTCCTTGTTTCTCTCTTTCTCTCCCAAAGTGTCCCTTTATTTATTTCTTGCATATTTCTCTTTCCTTATTTCTCTCTCTCTCTCTCTCTCTCTCTCTCTCTCTCTCTCTCTCTCCGACTTTGTCTTTATTTCTCGCATTTTTTCTGGTTCCTCATTTCTCTCTATTATCCTATTTTGCCGTCACTTTCTTGTCTATTTCTTTAGTTCTCGGATGTTATCTCTTTCCTTATTTCTCGTTCTCTCCTCATTTCTTGCATAAGTATCTTCCCGTATCTCCTTCTTTCAATATTTGTCGCATTTTCTGTCTTCATGCTCTATTTTGCTTTAATTCACGCATGTGCTGTCTCCTTATCTCTTTCTACTTATTTCTCTCTATTTCACCCATTTTCTCTCGCCTTATTTCTCTCTGTTTCTCTTTGTCTCTCTTTGTCTCTCTTTTTTTATTTTTTATTGCCCGAATTTTCTCTCGCTTATTTCTCTCTCTGTTTCTCTTTGTCTCTCTTTGTCTCTCTTTGTCTCTCTTTGTCTCTCTTTGTCTCTCTTTGTCTCTCTTTGTCTCTCT
>JAQGBT010007069.1:0-11493 GCA_034698585.1 Disparrhopalites patrizii | reverse complement strand
AAGTTTCTCTTCCCAAATGCTCTGCCACTTGACGAGTTCCAAGGACTTGAAAATCATTTAGTAATACAAATTGTGTACGTTTCAAAATTTATAACAATCAAAAATTTTTTCAATCATGAGCACAATTGCAATTTGCAATGCAAATTACATGCGAAGAGGCAACCAGGAGGCGCTGCCTTGCGCGCCGTGGAACTTTTCTTCCCATCCGCGTGTTGCGGGGAACTGGCCGGAGGAGGTTCTGGGAGGGGCGGAGGAGGGCGCGGGGGTTTCTTCTGGCCATAATCCCCGTTATTCCGATTTACGTCCGCTGCGTCTGGGAACTTTTGGAGATCTTCGTAATCCTGCCTTTTCCACGGGTATTGCCGGTCGTCTGCTGGAGGTACAACACTCATGATTTCTTTTGTCCTCTTCAATCAATTATTCTCGTCGTCCGGCCTGGTTTCGAGTAACAATTGATAACCCATTTTGATAAATACTATACACACTACTTTTAATCATGGCTAATATCAATATCTATTCCATAATGACCTTCACTATACTTTCCTTGTTCGCTCGTACGAGGTCTCAAGTCACTATGACACAATCCCACACTCATTCATGTGTAATTAATAATGTAATAGCTAATAACTGACTTGGTGTAAAAAAATTCGTTGCCTATTTCTGTTTGCAGCTAGTAAGTGCTGGCTGGTTGGCAAGTTGGCATTAGTATTAGTGCGTTTGGCACGTTGGTTTTGTTGGTAGCGTTAGCGAATTAGCCCAGGCTTCTGGCTTGCTAATTGCTATTGGTAAAATACATCACAAATTGCAGCTAGCAATTTGGGATTTATTTCAGAGTTAAAAATTACCAACGTTTAAACTTTAAAGGCTCGGGAGGGAAGTCGGTCGTGAGTCTCGTGAGCTGCGGGGGAATTTTGCAGTTGGTAATCGCAGATCGCAGTTATTTGACGATGTGCAATTTTATTCATGAATCGAATCACTTTCTATAGCAACTGTGGCATTCGAAATAACTTTCGCGCAAACGCACGGCTTTTTTCAAGAAGCATTTGGTGATATTATTCCAGCCAAGGATGAATAATTAATTGTTTTTCGAGAATAAATGGTAAATTCGCAGGGTTCCTAAATTCCTAATTCCAGTAATTCCTAGAAATATTTTTTATATTACAAATTTTTATATTACAATTACAAATTACAATCTGTACATGTTTTAGACAAGGTTGCTATCGCTACCAGAAATTTTATTATAAAATTTTTGCATTCACATTACTGCACCTCACCATGTTACCAGTTACCATCCGTTCATCGTTCACAAAATTCGCCAGTTCCCCATATTCCTGCTTAATCCCTACTACTACGTTTTATATTATATACATGAATATAGTAGCAAGTAGCAATGATCAATGATATACAAAATTTCCTTTTTGAATAGGATAAGGACGATAACAAATGATCATGCAAAATGAAATTGAACAACTTCCTGCAAAAACAAAAACACTTCATAATTTACTAAATTTTGCTTCAAATTCCAGAAGCGAAGCGAGAGAGAATACACAATTGACAATTACACTACACAATGTAGTCAACTTACGAAGATACCCTCTTCGGCTCTTAATTCCTATCTAAATTCACTTTCCTTTTATTCCCTTAATTCCACGCAGTTATGCAGTACCTCCACAAAGCACGGGAAACAGGAGCAAAATTGCTGAATATCAAAATTTTGAAGTGAAAAAAACGTGAAAAATAATATTGCAAAACTTAGAAATTAACCAAAAAACCGCAAAAGGTTCCAAGTTCCAAGAAGTTGCAAAATTCGTCCAAGCTGGATTTCTGGGTGCCGATTCTACCGGCCAAATTCAGGCCAGCCAGCACCCCGGGCGGTGTTGTGGCTCCTGGAATTGGCTCTTCGTTGTCCTCATCCCAGCAAACGTTTGTGACCATCAGTGACCCCATTGCACCTGAATCCCAGTATTTTTTTGATTTTGAACATCCATGGACCTTCTATCACCCATTTTGGACTTTTGAGAACATTAATGTCCCGGCGCCGGCTCCCATCATCCCGGATTTCCAGGTAAAATATTTAACTGCAATTAATTATGTATTCATTTTATTAGTGTCCGTTGAACAAGAAAATTTTGAGTTTCATCATCGAAATGCAGCCTCACCTTGATTTTATTCTTATTTTCGAAAAAAGACTACGTGAACAGGATTTTTAAATTTTAATTCCCCATTTGAATATGTTGACGAAAGAAAAGTTTTACCTTAGCGGTAAAATTCTGTTACGAAACACAGCATTGAAATAACAAAATTGACTATAACTTAATTTTTTATTTAAAAAAGGTTTTATAAACGTTTTTTGGGGGCAAACGGGGTTAATTCGTTAATTAAATGCAAAATAGGAGTTTGATAGGAAAAAAGAGCACGGAATTGAATGAAAGGTGTGCCACGCCATCGGCTGGGAAATGTGGACAGATGAAAGAGATTTTTCGAGAATTAATCCAAAGAGAGGGAGAGATAGGAAAAAAACGAGAAGAGAGGCTTTGAGGACGGAAAAATCCCCCATAAGAATTGCATGTAACATGCGGCAAAATATGTATTTCCCACGTTTTTCTCTCGCCCCACCAAAATCCAGGTGGGCCTTTGAACCTCCGCGCGCATTCCTTCCCATGTATTCTCAACGTATTTAAATACACCATATATAAAAAAGGCATACACACAATTCACACTCTGGAGCATTTTTATTCACTGATCTACCAAATTTTTGTCACCCTTTTTTCACGAAGGTTGTCTAAAAAAATCGTTTTTTTTACATTTAAAACTTACCACATTGCTAGTGTTTACACGTATTTATTAAAATCATCTCTTCCTGGAAATTGTATCCTCAAAACAAAAAGTCCAGGGAAAAGTGTTATTTTGGGAAGAAGATTTTTTATTTATAATGGAATTGAGAAGACCATGCAGTCTATTTAATTCAGGAAGCTGACCCATAGTCGTTTTTTGGTGTTTGTTGGGCTTTTTTGAGAAAAATAGGAGAAAAAGGAGAAGAAAGTGCGTTAAGTTTAATATTTTTATTTGATCTAGTCACGGAAATATCTCAAGAAGAAGGTTAATAGGTGTAAGTGCCAAATTTTTATTTTTTTTTGAAATTATAGAAGTTGTTTTATACTTTTTTGGAGTTTTAATACTTCGTATATTGCATAAGAATATTTAGGGGGAAACCTCCAGGTTTTAGCTTCATTATCGGTCAGTTTGGATGCCGACATTGTAAGATTACAAAAAAGACTTCTGTAACGACTTATCTGGTTAGGTTTTGTAACCTGTTTTTTTCCAACCACCGCCAGTTAGTTGTGGTTTACTGACAACGCTTGTTGGACCTCAAATACAATTGTTTTACAGTTTGTAGAAGGAAGACAAATTACGGATGGAAGAGTTTGTATTGTTATAGCCATACACACATGTTCAAACTTTAGTTGAACAGCTTGTACACGGTTACTTTTGGAGTGTATTGAAATTAGTTCAAAAATGTGTACTTCCTAGGGGAATAGATTTGGATAAAAGTTCCATTGATTAGGTTAGACCGTATGGAGTAAGACCTATCAATTCTTATTGTATTTTGTGCCTGATTGCTGGGTTTCTGTCTTCAAAAGTTTGACCACGCGGTTGAGGAATCCTCATTTGAGTGGGATTTACCTTGTAATTGTCATCCAATAACTAATGTAATAATCTATCCAGAACGTAAGTTTTCGCTGAGAAAATAAACCAATAAAAAGCATATCAGCGTCAACAGCAACGCGGGGTTAGAGAAAGTACAACCAGGAATTTGAAAGAAAAACTAACAAAATTCTTCTCGGGCAATCTCGGGTAATTGTGGAGTTCTTCAAGGGAGCATTCAAGTTAATTCAGCCCTTCATCGTAAGTTAATAATGAGGTTCTTTGTATTTTCATGATGATAACAGTTTTGAAGCAAAAATTGGTGCTAATTTTGATTTTTTTAGATTCTTCATATTGTCTTCTGCTCCTGTATTTAAAGTTCTTTTAAAACTTCTTGACAGACTCTCTGGGTTATATTCTCAAAGGATAGGCCGCCAGTTGTACGGGAGAAGCTACAAAACGTTGAACAGAATCTTGCGGCTATAATTTTTCTCTGTCTTTTAATTATCTTGCAGCAGCGCGCAATGATTGATTGATTGCCTTGAGAATTGTGAAATCAAAAAAAAAAAAAAAAAAGCATTCATCCACTGAAAGACTTTTAAAGTTCAAAAATCTTGAACTTCTAAGGTATTTCACAAATTTTCCACACGTTTAACTCTCGCAAATTCTTCCTTGCCATGCCATGATGCTTTTCTGTCTCTCTGACAAGAATGTCTTTTTTAAAAATACGTATTGCTGCTTCAGCATTTCTGTTTCTCACATATCTATAATCTACAAAGATATAAGAATATGTTGAAATGGAGGTAAATTTTACTTGGTTGTTTTCGTTACACTTTCAGAATGGTGAAGGGCATTGTCTTAACCTCCTAAGTTGCATTCTTTGTACACACATTTAATTGTACTCTCTTTTCGTTGCTGTTTTCGCTGATTCACATTATGCCTGTCATTACTCATTAACGGTCCAATTATTAGTAATTCTAAAAGTCTATAATATGTATGTCTGCTTCAGAAGTTAGATTTCGTGTACTTGCTAGCTAGGAAATCGATTTTTTCTTAAAAGTGCAGCTTCAACCTTTCATTGTTATCACACTCACTGTGCTATTTTCTTTTTAATTTGCTTTAGTTACCAGTTACCAAGCTGTCTTTTTTTAATTTCCTCACTTAATCTATAATTTTTCCTGACATTATACGGATACAATGTAAGTAAAGGAAAAATAGCCACAAATTATGTAGAAATTTTTCATGTAATATTTGTTACTCCGTTACTTGTGAATCTCTTTTTACGTTGGTAGCAACGGTAGGCTGTAGGCTTACACTGTATTCCACAGTTATTCTCAACGTTAATATTTTTGTAATATATTCTATTCAGTTAGCTGTGCTTGATATTCTCGTTAACCCGAGTTTTAGCCCCCATCACCATGTTCAATGTTTTCAACCTTTTTATTTTAATTTTATTATAATAGCACACACTCCTAACAACTTTTATGTTGGAAAAAGCAGTACTTACTTCAATGGCAAGCAACAGTGGGCGCTGGTGAGGGTGTAAATGGTTGAAAACTTGATGGAAATTGATATTGTTGAACAGAATTGTCCAGAGTTTTTTTTTACTATTGCGAGGACAGTCGAGCAGCGATTTGTAATTTTTTTATTCTGACTACATAATATTTTGATGGCAATGTTTGGCAAGTTGCTGTTCAAATGTTTCTTACGAGGACAAAAATGATTAAGTAGCAATGAATCAGATTAGTAATATGGTGCGGGACAAATGTGTCTGATTAATGTGAATTGTACTGTAAACTACTAATAAAACACGTGTAATTATGTGCTGAATGCTCTCAAATTTAATACTGATCGTGAAGATAGTAACTTAATTTTGTAATCCTCGTTTTTGCTACATTATTTAATTGAAAATTAATTGGACTAAAAGTACTGTAACGGGTGCTAAAATTTCAGTAAAACGAGATTGCTCCTCCTGCATAAATATTATTATTAATATATTATTATAATGACTGTATCCGTATTTTTCATTCAACGTCACTGTAAATCACTTGCAGTCAGCCGTCAGATTACAAGCGCTTGAGTACTTTTAATGCCTCTTAATTCTCAGTATGAAAAGCAAGCATTAATGACCAAATGTAAAAAGATGTTGGGTAAACTATGAGATATTGTTTAACTTTTGCATTCTCCTGAATTGGTCAGATGCCGCGCGGAAAAAGGAAGAAGCGCTCCCCGTCCTCGTATGACAGGACTCGGTCTCGATCTCGCTCAACCTCCTCCAATCGTCATCGCAACCACCGAAAACGGAGACGTCATCACACATCACCTTCAAAGTCTTCTACCACGACTGCGACTACGACCACTGCCACATCCACTTCTGTAAGGTCTCGCTCCCGGGGTTCGAGGTCGCGTTCCAGGTCATCTCGAAGCTCCAGAAGTAGAAGTTCGAGCAGCAGTCGCAGTAGCAGTGCTACTCCTCCGCCACCGCCTCCAAGCCGTCAAAAGCGCAGGTAAGATTTTGCTTGATTTTTATTTTGGGGTTCCATTTTTGCTGCTGGACATTTTCTACTAATGCCGTCCCACCTTCGACCACATTAACGACACTGCTGGAGTCCAAGTGAAACAGTAATAACAACATCAACAAGCAACGTCAACACAAGCAATCAAAAGCTTGACCACTGATGAACATCGGCTTTATGATCTTTACCTCTCAACCACTGACGAGAGACATCGTTGATGTTAAGACCTTGCGAACAATTTGAGAAGTCAGTTTCTCACACAGGATGTACGATGAACACCTAGGATTTTACAGGTACGTACCATAATACAACGCTTTACTACTTTACCATTGTTGCCTATCACTCGCAAAGCGCTATCCATTCTGTGTAAGCAGTTCCATACTAATTGCATTATCAGATTAAAAGTCATTCGTTAAAGAATTGTGTGGTTAGATCCGACAGTAATTTATGCACCAGCATAAGTGTGTTGGTGCAGCGAAATGAAGGACAAAGAATATGGTGTTGGTTCAGTCCTCTCTGCATACAATTGATCCTCAAGCAAAACCAATTTTTGTACTCAAGCAATCACATAATCTTTTGAATTACCATCTCAATCTCACTGGTTTACCAAACATTTCATGTTTTATTTTATTTTTATTTTCAGTTCCTTTTCAAGCACTAACATTTCTCGGGTATCGTGTCTCGTGTCGCGGTAATAACATGATTGCTAATGCTAATCTCGTCAAGGTTCGCTCAATGTTTCAATGCATGCATTTTGAGTTCACGATTACCTTTGTATCAGGCAAATTGTCACATATTTTCTCTAATCGTTCAATTCTCCCTTACGAACACAAGTGTCAAGAGTAATATGTTATACCGAACTTATGTTGTTTCGCAGCTTGGCTAAGTACTTGTTCCCCGTTTTAACTGTATCACATATGTACATATGTTTAAAAATGCAGCAAAAACTTTCTCTTCATTTAAGTAGCATTGTTAACAAAGAATTACAAATGTCTGCCTCTACCAACTAACGTTTGTTTGTCGGGGTCATATTACATGCTAATTGCTGACGACACTGGTACTAATTCTAAAGCAATTTCATTTAAAAACAACCCCAAATTATGCTCTGAAAATTGTGACTCCTTTGCCCGGTGTACAAATTGTACTCGCTCATATATTATAAAATGATGTGCTGAAAATGGTCATAATCAAATTGCTAAACAAAGGATCTTCATTTTTTTTCCTTTTTGTAGGTCGGGGACGTAGTTTACCTTGTCAAAGTTTGTTTTTATAATCAAGTGGTGATACATGTGCGCGCATTAGTGTTTTATGACTCCTATTATATTCCTTCAACTACTTGTTCTTTTTCGAATTTTCTTTGGTTTCACTTGTTTAAAACAAAGTATTTACCACAGAAAGGTATATGTGTTTGTTACGTAAACCATTACTGACGCTTGTATGTACATATAATTATTCATAAGAATAGCACATACTTCTGGGAAATTAGATCAGGAAAACGTCAAACCTGAAGAAAAGAAGATGGTGTCAAATAATTTTTAGTTCCAGAAGAGAAGTCTTTTGTTCCAGAAAATGTGTGCTATTCCATTTTTGTTGTATTAATATTGCGTTATCTTAAATTCTCATGAAATATCTGTTTATTTTTAAATGCTCGTTAGCAATACAGTATAAATTCATAGTAAAAGAAGTTTCTGGTGCCACAACAAGGTTTTGTCTGTATTGTTGGGTGCACGTCAAGGAAAAAGGCTACGGATATCTTTTTGGGACTTTGAGAAAATAGTTGTGTACATCTTGTATTTCTTACGTACATATTTGTGTTAAATGTCAAAATAATTGCAGTGTATCTGCAGATTTAAAAATCCTCTCAAGACTTTTTTCTGTTGAGTACACGACGAAGTAATCAATCATTTCTTGACGCTGTGTTTGTGTTTCTATTTACTCTTGCAAGTGAAACAAATTTGCAAATAAATACTTCTCTGTACAAAAAGTATGAACTTGGACTGTAAAGAAAGAACGAGCGTCCTCATCATAAAAGAATCCCACGACTTTTCCTTCCTCTTTAACGCTGTCCCTTTTGACGTGGAGGTATTTGGCAGTAACCACATAGTGGCTCCTGACATTTTATCCTTTTACTGAATAGCTCATCAACCATTAACATTGTGACTTGACATTGTTCGTCATTTGACATTATATAGAAGATTGTTTTTGGTATTCGTGCGGGGTAAAATAAAAATTCTTCTGGTAGGACTCCCAACACAAAATTGACCTTCAAATAACTGTGCTTATATTTCCTCAGAAAAAATGCTGTTTTCCTAAGTTCCGTTGACGCACGAGCATAAGACATCAATTATCCGAAAAACGTCAATTTTATGTAAAAAACACTAAATACTAGTTTTGACAGAATTTCCTCTGGACCTTTTGACCCGACTTTTCCTTCTGACCCTAAGCTACAACATTTTTGGGCAAATAACTAGCAGTTAAAATTGTTCACTGTAAGTCCTCGTCGAACGGGAAAAATTGGTACGAACAGTGTGTTGACAATAGTTGTAAACAAAGGTCGTAAAATGAGTCGTATACATAGGTTCATATAATTGCCAAAGCAGCAATATAAAAGCAAAAAAAAATATAAATATAAAAAAAAGCAATATAAAAGCCAAACTCTGACTGTACAGAAATTGTCAGCACCCCCTCCACCTCCTCCGACTAAAAACTGTTGAACTCGTAAAAAAATATGTATGTACAAAAAACATTATCATCGGTAGGCCAGTAATTTTGGAGAAAAGATTGTTTATAGCTGTAATAATGGTGTTAATAAGGCAGCAATGTTGGAAGAATTGTGATGGATTTCATCACAAGAGGACACATTCTTGAGGAGAAGAAACAATTTTATTACTGCTTCCCATTCAAGAGTCAAGACATTTACTCTTTTTCCCGCAATTTTTCTTACTAATAAAACAAAATCGCCAAAGGAATTGGTCACAATTAATGTTGGAGCCGTTTGACATTTATCACCTGATGTTAATGTGGTTTGCCTCACTCCCCTATGCCCATGTAGAAACTGAGGCAGTCTGTTACTCTTGTATTAAAGTTTTTTTTATTAACAATTGTTACATTGTGTCTTTAGGCCGTCTTCCCATGTTAAACTTGAAGGAATTTGTTTAAAGGACATCCCTTTGTTGCCTGTTGTAGCCAGGGAGAGAATTAGAAAAAAGGCGAATACATGAAAGGTCTGGGAGATTTTGAGAAAGAAGAAACCTACAGTTAGTCTTATATAACCAACAGTTTGTCCATCATAATAAATGCAGCATGGATGAAGAACGGCAATTTGTTTTACTGAAGGTGATCTCAGAAAAATATGTGAGGCACCCCTTTTTAAAAATCCTTTTCTTCTTCATAAAAGCTTGTAATTTTTCCGCTTCCAATTATTCTCTCATCATATCCTTTTTTTTCTCTCTTTTCATTTTGGTACTTGCTGAATCTTGACCATGCCACATTCGCAGAATATTATTAAAAGGCAAAAGGCTGCCTCTGCCACTCTTAACCCTCTCTCTCCCTTTTTCATGTTATCTTTTTTAAATAGATTGTTGTGGAGTCTGCTACTAAATGCTAATGAAGCCTAATGCAGTGCACCATTTTTGGTTACATCACATAAATTATTACAGGCACATCTCTCACTGGATGTGAGCGGGGTCTTTACTATGTAAAAAGTAAATGTGTCTTTTTGCTCTAAGGTATTATACAAACAGGGTCTCCTTCTCATTATTACACACATGAAGGTGGTAATCCTTTTTTTCTTCTTCGCTTGCCTATAAAAGTGCTTCATATTATTAGCGCCAGTTGAGAAAGGGAGACTCTGTTATTTCAATAAACAGGTTCAAAAACGTTTTTACGATGTAAATAATAATTTACTAAATATTTACGGTTCTTAACTGTGCTTATACTCGCCAATTTGCTGGAGGGATAAGTAACTGATTGAAGGACCCCTTTAAAATGAATTACGTTTATTAAATCAAAATGAAGAAATGTAAATCGGGTTGAATTTAGATTTCGGACTTAGCTTTAAACGTAAAGAAAGGCAGATTAATATTGAGACAGAATACCGACTAAATGTGAAATGCTTACAAATGTACGTACAGGTCGTGGACAGTATTTGAAAATATTTGGGAAAAATTGACTGACAGTTTCTAGTCAACTATTGCGCTGTGTTCCAGTATATACAAATATGTGGATGTGTCTATATGTTTATATGTAATTACACGTGTGTACATTTGTCTCCCTTTTAAATAGACACATGGCGATGGAATCAATTCAAGGCTATAAAACTTGTTAAAATTCCTTGTGATTGAGAATCTACTTTTTTAGGACTAACTCTTGACACTTTTGGAAGGGAGAAAAATAGAAGGGCTTGTTATCACGCATTATGAACACTTGATATCTTTATACATTTATCTTCCCAACCCTGCAGTGTGCATAATATGCGTGGGCAATTCACAAGGGTTCGGGAAAGGTGTGAAAATCTCCCTTTTTGTTTGCAAATAAAGTGAAAGAAGAAAATATTAAAGAAACTTTTTAATTGGAAGCGAAGCATATTGCTATGAAAAAAATTAAAATAAAAGTTAAGGCATTGATGCTACTGAGGATTTTTGGCAGAAATGATTAAATTATGGACGTCAGACGAGAAAAGTGTAACATTTTGCTAATGGGCTTCAATTCAATAAATTAGAGTGGTACCACAAGGCAAGGAAAATAAATGGACATGATGCTCGTGTGTGTGCGGGATTGAAAAATCTCTTTTTTTTTCACTCCATTTGAACTTATTCATGCTCAGCGGAGCTGACCTTATCGAACTTTGTGGTCAACGAGTCAAATCTCTACAGGATTTAGAGAAAGACGAAGAAGGCGAATGGAGGAAAATAGTGAGTGTGAAAGACAAGAGATAGACATGTAGAATGAAAGGAGAACGTTTAGGATGAAAGAAAAACGTTAGCGTTCGTGAAATAAAAGGAGACACGAGAAAGGGAGAGAAAAGGACAAAGAGAAGGAAAGGGAGAAATAAAATAAATGAAGGAAAAGTGAAAACAAATAATAAAGGAAAGAGAGAGAGAGAAAGAAAGAAGGAAAAATAGAGGAGAAATAAAATAAATAAATAAAAAGTGAAAAAAATAGTAAAGGAAAGAGAGAAAGAAGGAAAAAAAGAGGAGAAATAAAATAAATAAATAAAAAGTGAAAAAAATAGTAAAAGAAAGAGAGAAAGAAGGAAAAATAGAGGAGAAATAAAATAAATAAATAAAAAGTGAAAAAAATAGTAAAAGAAAGAGAGAAAGAAGGAAAAATA